>PVIY010051455.1:0-15649 GCA_004026745.1 Myrmecophaga tridactyla
AGTAGGCATGAGAGTATTTACATTTCCTCCTAAAAGAAAGAAGAAATGAAAAAAGATATCCAACACCCCTCCCTTATTACCCACTCTTAATGACATTTAGCTTTGGTATATTGCCTTTGTTACAATTAATGAAATAGTATTACAATGCTATTGTTAACTTTAGACCCTAGTTTGCATTCATTTTACTTTTCTTTACACCATCTCATTTTTTCTCATTTTATTTATTTATTTACTTTTGTTTGCACCATTTTATATTCCCATAAGTAATGTATGAGAGTTCCAGTTGCTACACATTCTTTTTTTAAAAAAACTTTTTTTATTGTATAGTATACGATATATACAAAGCAAAGAAATAAAAAAGCAATAGTTTTCAAAGCACTCTTCAAAAAGTGGTTTCAGGATAGATCCCAGAGTTTTTCATGGGCTACTATATGATCCTCTCATATTTTCCCTTCTAGCTGCTCCAGAATATAGGAGGCTAGAGGACTTAGATACTTTTTTATCATCACAATCAACTATTTTTTCCTTTTTTTTGTGTGTCAATAATAACATATATACAAAAAAGCTATAAATTTCCAAGCACAGCACCACTATTAGTTGTAGAACATATTTCAAACTTTGACATGGGTTACAATTTCACAATTTTAGGTTTTTACTTTTAGCTGGAGACTAAAAGAGATATCAATTTAGTGATTCAGCATTCATATTCCTTTGTTAAGTACTATCTTCTCTGTATAACTCAACCACCACCTTTGATCTTTCCATACCTCTCATTGGGGTTTTTTGGGCTATGGCAATTCTAAATTTTTGATATTGGAAGGGTCTGTCACTAATATGGGGTAGGAAGATGATGTTCTGGCTGTTCTGGAGAGGTTGGGCTAGGTTTCATGACTTATATGGACCAGGGACCCATCTGGAGGTTGTAGGTCTCTGGAAAGTTACTCTAGTACCTGGAACTCTCATGGAACCTTATAAATTGCCCTAAGTGTTTAGGATTGGCTGGAATGGTCCTGGTTGGGGTTAGCAGGTTATGATAGGTAGCAAAGTCTACCTGTAGCTTGTGAAAGAGCAACCTCCAGAGTGGCCTCTTGACTCTATTTGAACTCTCTCTGCCACTGATATTTTATTAATTATACTTCTTTTACTCCATTGGGTCAGGATGGGATTGTTGATCCCATGGTGCCAGGTCTGGGTTCATCCCTGGGAGTCCTCTCCCACATCACCAGGGAAACTTTCACCCCTGGATGTTATTTTCCATGGGAGGGCAATGATTTCACTTACTGAGAGACTGAGGCAACATCTGAGGAACAACAGAGGTGCTCCAGAAGTAACTCTTAGGCATGCCTATAGATAGTCTAAGCTTCTATGTTGCCTATATAAGCTTCACAAGAGTAAGCCTCATGATCGAGGGCATGGCCTGTTGATTTGGGGGTCCCTAAAGTTTGCCACAGTGTTGGGATTCCCTGATGGTAAAGTTTAATAGTTCCATAGTCTTTCTCCCCTCCCTCAGGGGACTTTGCCAATACTTTTTGATTATCTGGTTAATATAATCTAGGATGTTTCCAGGTATTACAATAATCTATACAGGTTTAAAGGGACTCTTTCTCATTCTGTGCTCTCTGTGTTTCAGTTATTCAAATGAGCTATACAGATAGGTTGAATTAGATTATGCACTACAGAAAATTTCAGTTTCAGATCAAATAAACCTTTCTTCCATTGGTCTCAAGGAGTATGTGTGGTTCTAAAATATAGATACTGTCTTCCTTGCCCCTATGTTCTGAATTACTTTAACCCCACCCTGTTAGGCTTCATTCCTATCTCTAAATATCAGGTTATATATATAAAACAGCCTCTCAAAATCCAGAAATAATAATCACTACTCAGATTTAGTGTGTCTGCTCTAAAAGCTTATAGTCTAGGCCCCTGTTTTCTTATAAGAATTTTCTAAAGGTGACCATACTGTTGTTTTTTGTTTGTTTGTTTCTGGCTTATTTTGTCTCACCAAATGTCCTACATGTTCATTCACGTCATCATATGCCTTGTGATATTGTTCCTTTTTGTAGCAGCACAGCCTTCATTCATAAGTATACACCATCGTTCACAATTCTACTTCTCCGTCAATGCATCCTTCAGCCACGTGCATTCATCAGGCATCATGTAGAGGGCCCAAAGTCCACAGTCATTAGCATTCTCAATTTTAGATAATTTCATTGTTCCCAAGAGACAGAAAACCAATAGACACACCCTCATCAAATAGTAGATCTAAACCTCCTTTTAACTCTTGTCCCTTACCCCATTATTTACGTCTGTTGTTGCTGTGTGATAGTGCTGATGGTTTCCTTTTGAACATAGCTCATAGCATGCAATAGCAGTTTTCCTCCTGTAGCCTGGACTTAAACACTCTTTATACAAGTATCACATCTTTGAAATAATTCTTACAAGAACTCATTCATATTTCTAGTGTGAGTTGGTGGGACATGTAGATCTATACAACCCCTTTCAATCTTGTTCATCTTCAGTATGGTAATATTACTTCTAGACCCACTAGAGAATCACCTTTGCTCCTATCTATTCCCTCACATTGGCGTTCAACCTCATTAGCTAACGGTTCACCCATCTCTAGCTTCTGTATATTTCTAAGTCCCCTGTATTCTGTATTATAAGTCTCAGATTATACCTTTATGCTAGTCATAAAAGTGGAATCATACGGTAACTGTCCTTTCATGTCTTGCTAATTTCACTCAGCATTATGTCCTCAAGGCTCATCCATCTTGTCCTGTGGTTCAGGAAATCATTTGTCTTACTGCTGCATAATATTCCATCATATGTATATACCACATTTTGTTGATCCACTCATCTTTTGGTAATTGTGAATAATGCTGCTATGAACATTAGTGTGCAAATGTCTGCTTGTGTCATCGCTTTCAGCTCTTCTGGGTATATACCAAGTAGTGCTATTGCTGGGTCATAGGGCAGTTCAATATTTCCTAAGGAAGCGCCGAACAGTCTTCCATAGTGGCTGTATCATGTACATTCCCACCAGCAGTGCATAAATGTCCCAGTTTCTCCACATCCTGTCTAACATTTGTAGTTTCCTGTTTGTTTAATAGCAGCCATTCTTATAGGTGTGAGGTAGTATCCCATTGTAGTCTTGTTCTGCATTTCCCTTATAACCAGTGAAAATGAGCATTTCTTCATGGCTTTTGAGCCATCTTATTTGCTCTTCAGAAAAATGTCTATTTATATCTTTAGCCCATTTTATAATTAGATTATTTGTTCTTTTGTTGTTGAGTTGTATGATTTCTTTGTATATACAGGAAATCAAACTTGTGTCCAATATGTGATTTCCGAATATTTTCTCCCATTGAGTTGGCTACCTCTTCAACTTTTTGACAAAGTCTTTTGAGGTATAGAAGCATTTGATTTTAAGGAGTTCCCATTTATCTATTTTTTCTTTTGTTGCTTGTGTTTTGGGTATAAAGTTTAGGAAGCTACCTCTTATTACTAAGTCTTGAAGATGTTTTTCTACATTTTCTTCTAGAAGATTTATGGTGATAGTTCTCTAGGTATGTAGTCCACTTTGAGTTAGTTTTTGTGTAGGGTGTAAGATAGGGGTCGTCTTTCATTCTCTTGCCTATTGATATCCAGTTCTTCCATGCCCAATTATTGAAAAGACTATTTTGTCCCAGTTCAGAGGATTTGGGGGCCTTGTCAAAAATCAGTTGACCATAGATTTGGTAGTCTACTTCTTCACTCTCAATTCAATCCCATTGGTCAATGCTTCTGTCTTTGTGCCAGTACCATGCTGTTTTGACCACTGTGGCTTTATAATAGGTTTTAAAGTCAGGGAGTGTTAATCCTCCCACTTCGTTCTTCTTTTTTAGGATGCTTTTAGATATTCAGGGTCTCTTTCCCTTCAGATGAATTTGGTAGTTAGGTTTTCCAAATCTCCAAAGTAGGTTGATGAATTTTTATTGGTACTGTGTTGAATCTGTAGATCAATTTGAGGACAATTGACATCTTAATATATTTAGGTTTCCTCTCCATGAGCTGGGAATGTCCTTCCACCTATTTAGATCTCCTTTGATTTTTTTTAGCAATGTTTTGTTTTCTGTGTGCAAGTCCTTTACATCCCTAGTTAAGTTCGTTCCTAAGTATTTGATTCTTTTAGTTGCTATTTTGAATGGAATGCTTTCCTTAACAGACTCCTCAGCTAGGTTTTTGCTTGTGCATAGAAATATTACTGATTTTTGCACATTAATTTTATATCCTGCCACCTTGCTGAATTTGTTTATTAGCTCAAGTAACTTTGCTGTAGATTTCTCAGGATCTTCCAAGTATGGTATCATATCAATTGCAAATAATGAGAGTTTTACTTCTTCCTTTCCAGTTTGGATGCCTTTTATTTCTTTGTCCTGCCTGATGGCTCTAGAATTTCTAGAACTTCTAGCACAATGTTGAATAATAGTGGTGACAGTGGGCATCCTTGTCTTATACCTGATCTTAGGGGGAAGGCTTTCAGTCTCTCTCCATTGAGTATGATGTTGGCTATCAATTTTTCATATATTGCCTTTATCATATTGAGGTAGTTACCTTTGATTCCTATCTTTTGGACTGTGTTTATTAGAAAAGGATGCTGAATTTTGTCAAATGCTTTTTTAGCATCAATCGACATGATCATGTGATTTTTCCCTTTTGATTTGTTAATGTGCTATATTACATTAATTGATTTTCTTCTGTTGAACCATCCTTGCATTCCTGGTATAAGCGCCAATTGCTCATGGTATATAATTCTTTTGATGTGTTGTGGGATTCAATTTTGCTAACATTTTATTGAGAATTTTTGCATCTATGTTCATTAGGGGGATTGACCTGTAGTTTTCCTTTCCTATAGCATCTTTACCTGGTTTTGGCACTAAAATGATATTAGTTACATAAAATGAGTTAGGTAGAGTTCCTTTTCCTCAATTTTTTGGAAAAGTTTGAGCAGCATTGGTGTTAGTTCTCTCTGGAATGTTTGATAAAATTCCCCTGTGAAGCCATCTGACCCTGGGCTTTTCTTTGTAGAAAGATTTTTGATGACTGATTGAATCTCTTTACTTGTGACTGGTTTGTTAAGATCTTCTATTTCTTCCTCAGTCAGTATAACTTGTTTGTGTGTCTCCATGAATTTGTTCATTTCACCTAAGTTGTCTGGTTTGTTGGTGTATAATTGTTCATAGTATCCTCTTATGATTTATTTTATTTCTTCAGGGTCTGTGGTAATGTACCCCTTCTCATTTCTCATTTTGCTTGTTTGCATCCTCTCTCTTTTTTGTCGGTCTTGCTAGTGGCCCATCAATTTTATTGATTTTCTCAAAGAACCAACTTTTGGTTTTATTGATTCTTTCTATTGTTCTTTTGTTCTCCCATTCATTTATCTCTGCTTTAATATTTTTTATTTCTCTTCTCCTATCTGCTTCGGGGTTAGCTTGCTGTTCTTTCACAAGTTCCTCCAGGTGTGCTGTTAAGTCCTCGATTTTTGCTCTTCCTTGTTTTTTAATATAACCATTTAAGGCAATAAATTTTCCTTTCAGCACAGCCTTTGCCACATCCTGTAAGTTCTGATAAATTGTATTCTCATTTTCATTCATCTCCAGATAGCTGCTGATTTCTCTAGCAGTTTCTTCTTTGACCCACTGCTTGTTTAAGAGTGTGTTATTTAATCTCCAAATATTGGTGACTGTTCTCATTCTCTGGTGGTTATTGATATCCAACTTCAACCTATAGTGATCAGAGAAAGTGCTCTGAATAATTTCAGTATTTTTAAATTCATAAAGACCTGGTCTGTGTCCCAGCATATGATCTATCCTGGAGAATGTTCCATGAGCACTAGAGAAGAATGTATAACCTTGGGCTTTGGGGTCCAATGACCTATATGTCTGTTAGGTCTAATTTATTTATCAGGTTGTTTAACTTCTCTATTTCCTTGTTGATCTTCTGGAAAGTGGTGTATTGAAGTCTCCTTTTATTGTTGAAACATCTGTCACTCTCTTCAGTTTTGCCAAAGTCTGTCTCATGTACTTTGGAGCTCCTTGATTGGGAGCATAAACATTTATGGTTGTTATATCTTCTTGGTGAATTGATCCTTTAATTAGTATATAGTGTCCTTCTTTGTCGCTTATGATGTCTTTACATTTAAGGTCTAATTTGTCTGATATTAGTATAGCTCCCCCTGCTTTCTTTTGGTTACAACTTTGCATGGAAGATCTTTTTCCATCCTTTCACTTTCAATCTATTTGTATCCTTGTGTCTAAAATGAGTCTCTTGTAAGCAGCCTATGGCTGGATTATGTTTCTTAATCCATTCTGCCAATCTGTATCTTTTAATTGGTAAATTTAGTCTGTTGACATTCAGAGTTATTACTGAAAAGACATTTCTTGATTTCACCATCTTATCTTTTTTTATTTTATTTGTCAAATCTATATATTCTTTCCCTCTTTCTCTTTGAATTCTTTAAATTACTCTTAGTGGTACTCTTCAATTCTGTGCCCTCCTCCAGACCTCCCTCTCCTGTCTTTTTTTTTCAGCCAGCAGAACTCCTTTTATTATTTCTTATAGGGCCAGTCTCTTTTTCAAATTCTTTCAGGACTTCATTTTCTGTGAAAGCTTTAATCTCTCCCTCAATTTTAAAGGACAATTTGACTGGGTACATAATTCTTGGCTGGAAGTCTTTCTATTTCAGAATCTTGACTATATCATACCACTGCCTTCTCACCTCCAGAGTGGTAGTTGAGTAGTCTAAACTCAGTCTTATTTGATTTCCCTTGTATGCAGTAGATTGTTTTTCTCTTTCCACTTTCAGGATTTTCTGCTTCTCTTCAACATTTGACAGGCTGATTTGTATGTGCCTTGGAAAAGGCCTGTTTGGATTTAATCTGTTTGGAGTTCTTTGGGTTTCTTTGACTTGTATATTTATGACTTTTATGAGGGTTGGGATGTTTTCCCCCATTATATCCTCAACTACTCTTCCTAGCTGTTTACTCCTCTCTTCTCCCTCTGGGACACCAGTGATTCTTATATTTGTGCACTTTGTTTTGTCTATTATTTCCCTGAGTTCTTATTTAATTTTTTACATCTTTTTTTGCCATTTGCTGTTTTGAGTCTTTGAAGTCAATTATCCTGTCCTCTATATCACTTATTCTTTCTTTTGTCTCTTCAAATCATGTGTTGTGTGCCTCTAGTATGTTTTTTATTTGGTCAACAGAGTCTTTAACCTCTGTGATTTCTGCTGTTTTTCTATTTATTCTTTCAAATTCCTGTTTATGCTCTTTTACTGTCTTTTTGATCTCCTTTATGTCATTTGCTATCCTGCTTATTTTTATTAAGTAGAGTTGTATGGACATCTTTGATTAGTTGTTCTAACATCTGTGTCTCCTCAGGTGTTTTAATTTGGTCATTAGACATGGCTATATCTGTCTGCATTGTGATGTACTTGTGATCTGTCTTTGTCACATGTAGATATTTTGATTGATTTACTTTGGGAGTTGATTTCTTTCAGTAGTCTAAGGCCTTGTGTTAGTGGGATGGTTGTACAGCAGGGAGCAGGTCAGGGGGTGGAGCACTCAGTATAGTGATTTGTTTCCTTTGGGCAGGTATGGGCGCAGGTTGTGATGTTATGCTGGCACTTGTGAACATGGGCACCCAGTGGCCAGGGAGGGTGTAGCTGTGCAGATGTGTGTGCTGGTCTAAGGCACAGGGTCCTTTGTGCGCATGCCTAGAGCTGCCGCAGCAGGTTGGTGATACACCTTTGTGGACTGGAGGCAGATGTGATCCAACTGTGCAGGTCGGCACTTTCTCAGAGCTGGGAAGTGAGGCTGAGGGCTGTGCTCATGTGCAGTTCTAGGACTGCTGTAAAGTTCAGTTCCCAGAGCTGAATGCCGTGATTGGGGGCCTGTGCACATGTGTGGGCCTGGAAGTGCCATAAACAGGTGCTCAGGGAGGGCCGGGTGAGTCTGTGTGTATGTTGGGGGTGGGGTGGGGGTAGCCTAGGTATGGAGGTTAGTGCCCGCGTAACAGCCTGCATGGGACAGGGTTGGGGAGGTAGTGCTTGGGACGGGTGTAGGAGAGGTGGAGTGTTCTGCACTTGGGGTGGGGTGTGGGACAGGTAGTGCCCTGTGGGCTGGTGGCATGGGGACACCTGGAGTGCAGGGAATGAGAGCAGGTGGGGGGGGTCAGGTGTATGGGGTGTGGGGTGAGTCGCCCATCACAGGGCTGTGCTGATGAGGATAGCATACCCTAGGAATGCGGCCTGGTTTATTTCCTCATCCCGTGTTTCCACCCATGTACTCCCGCGGGCTCTGCCACTCTGCGCCTTTGCGCCAGGCTCCAACTTTCTGCCTCTCAGTTCCTCAGCCTCTGCAACCAGGGCTATGTCATGTGGTGCAGAAGGCCTAGCAAAGACATTTTAATGAGAATATATCAAGCTCTAATCTGACCAGGATGAATTGAATACTATTGATAAAGTATACCTATGTTTCTGTTTTTGTCAAATCTAAAAGCAAACATTTTTGAAGTTTCAATTCTCTGGGATGAATCCAAGCGGCAGTTAAGAATCACTGCTGCAGTTCATTTAGAAACAGAGGGAATCATAAACTAACACAATAACAAGTGAGGACTGTACTTATGAAAGATGGGTAGAAAATATGTTCCAATATGTTAGTGGAAATTATTTTGACCTTCAAAAGCTTGAGCATCACACTTGTATCATTAAAGGTTGTACCATGTGAAAGGCAAGATGAAAGGAATAGATTTCATAGCAATTTTGAGTTAATCAAATATTTTAGATGATATGAAAAACAAACATTTTATAAAGCATTTGCCATTAGATATTAAGTTGCATATTCAATGAGAAATGCCTTTAATTTCTGATATAAATCCAAAGGGTAATCAGATATGCAAATGTATAGCTCAGATTTTTTATTTTTGTGACTAACCCATCAGTTTTGATTTGGGCAAACAAGCCTACCAAGTAAGAGTGTAATAAATAACAATGAAATAGAATTGATTCAAAAATGTGTATGGAATACAAATAAGGCTGTCTCCAAGTCATAACTGTAAAGTGTTCTGATTCTTTTAACATATATACAACTTACAATCACAAAGCATTAACATTGGTAGGAAACTTAGATACACATTACTCAGATTCCTTACTTAGTGTAAGAATCCTCAACAAAATGGTAATCAGGTCTGTCACTGGTCACCTAAAGTAGGACTAAATTTAATTTCCTTGCAAAGTCCATACTGGCAATCTCAGATGGCTGTCATTATTAGAAAGGTCCTCCTGACAGAATACAATAAATGAATTCCTGGTTGGCAGTTGAGGGTTAAGAGTGTAGCATCTGAAGAAGATCTTGGATAAATTCTTATCAGCAATATGACCCTGGACAAGTGGCTTGAGCTCTGACATTTCAGATGCTTCAGCTGTAAGAGAGCAACAATGACAACCTTTCAGGTTATTGTAAGGTCTAAGTTAGATAAAGGAGATGAATGCATGCATGTTCTAGGTCAATAAAAACTTTATATACTTAGAGAAACTACTAATATTTTCCTTACTTTCTTGGGCCACATAGAGAAAGTCTAATTATAATTTGGGCTACATAAGAGAAACGTGAAAAAAAAAGGTTGAACAATATATCTCAAGTATAATTTACAAATTAAAAATACCATGCTTCTTTAATATGGCAAAACATCAAATATCTGATAGCTATCATCTCTCTGCCCACCTTCTCTGCCTTAGAAGACATTTAATCTGCACACCCAACAGACTATTTCTTCCAATGTCTTTTGTATGATATGTGTGTAAGTTCCCTTACCATATTGATTTCTTTCTTATTGACTCCTAGTTATTGGCAGCCTTTCTAAAACAAAATGCCCAGAATTGATGCAATGCTCAAATGAAAAATAGGCAGTAATGGGCAGTATATGGCTCTCACCTCCCATTCTTCTTTTTTTCTTGATATAATTTTTCTATTCAGGCAAACTTCATAGTGAATAAAGTATTTTCTTTGAAGGAATATGCATGCATTCTCCTTAATTTATTGATGCACTAATTGTGTATAACAACTTAAATAATATTTCAGAAATGGAAATTTCAGCTTTCTGGGGGGGAAAAAAATTCAAAACATGCATCACGGACACAGGCTTCCATACTCTTCCTGGAACACAGAGGGGTGCTTCTGCCTCAGAATCTGCACACTTGCTGACTGCCCTCACTGAAATTCTCTCTCAGCTATCTACATGGCTCACTTATTGTTGTCCCCCAGATATTTACTCAAACCTTACCCTCTCAGTAATTCCTTCTCTGACCATTTAAATCTGTACCCCATCCCTCCACCCTGCCTTGGGATTCTGTGTTTCCTTCTCAGGCCATTATCAGCATCTGACCTCCTATCTATTCAATATGTACATTGACTTCTTCAGTCCATGAGACTGTTAGCCCCAAAGAGGGTGGAAATACTTTTTTGTCTGTTTTTGTTCCTGTTATTTCCTGATAACATAAAGGTACCAGGAGTAAAATAGGCATCCAGTGAAACACTCAGTAATTTGAGATATTTTTCCCTATTGAGTAGGAACTCAATATATGATAATTTGCAAAAGTCAATGAAAAGCAAATACAGTAAAGAAAATATTGACCACAGTAATTAAAAAATGTTTTTTGTAAATATATATATTAAAAATTATTTAGCTTTTCTTTAGCTTCATCTTCAAATATATGCTCTAAAAACACTAATGAGAACATCATTGAAATAAATGTCTTCATTGAGAGTACTCAGATGCAATGCTATTTTAAAATATACCGAACATTCCCATGAAAAATTAAACTCACTGCCTGTTTGAATGAAAAAATATAATATCCTATTGTAAATCTCTCTTGGTGAAAATTAGTTTTTAATCAAGGTCATGAAGAGCAGTTAGTAAAATGGCTCATGAAATTATCAGTACTTTATTTACAGATGCTGTTTCTTTTCATTGAAATGCCATCAATAACTTGGCATATTTCAAAGTGAAATGAGAGAAGATGCAGTTTCAGTAATTATTAATCTGCCTTGTATCCTGTCACTAAAGGTATTAAAAATACTTCTTTATTTCTCTTCTTTCTATTAGGAATGATTGATTTTAATTATTTTAATGTAAAAAATGCCACCTAATTCCAAATTCGAAATTTAACAAGGGAAGTAAAATACCAAAATACATTTATCTTTTCAAATAGTTACCAATTCTTTCTTGTTGGTTGCTTCTATGTTTAAGCAGAAAGAAAGAAATGTCAAGACAAATGGACTGTGAAAGCAAGAATGACAAATTCTTTTGCTATCTAAATCATGAAATAGCACCAGATGATGGCATCCCTTCTTTCCTCAGCCCAGCTATCAATATGCCAACCTTAAAGGTCTAATCTGTGTGTTACGGTTCAGATCCATTTACGCAAGATCAGCTCAGGCTTCTTCAAGTTTTACCACTTTAAAAGTGATGTATCACTAAGCCGCTTCTAATCAAATAATAAAGAGATACTCTTGTGGTAAAATGGCCACACTATGAAGAACTGCAAAGTTAGTTAGGTACACTGAGAGCCTTTCAAAAACAACCAAAATTTGCTCATCGAGCTTCAAGCAAATGATACAATCAAATTTAGAAAAGGTAAATAAATGTTCCATAGTTTCTTATAAGAAGACTTTATTTCCAGATATGTTCTGGAATTGAGGCTTCTTTGGGTTTAAGAAACTTATTATGATGCAACTGCCATACATTAGAGATCTTGGCAGCCCACTGAAAGAGAACAATGTAATATTTATAGTAATATTTATCAGATTATGGATATTCACCAACATGAGATGATTAAAGACCATTGGCACATCCTTATCAACAGTTAAGAACTGATTTATTCTTATGGGCTGAATATGCATGTGTATGTCTGCTCATCTGCACTTGACAAGTGTAAGGATAGAAAGGAACAGTGGTAAAGTAGAGAGCTACTGACACATGTAACCTGCTCATTCCAATAATGTGACAGACCGAGTGTGGCCTCATGTTTTTCCACTCAAAAAAGCAAAGTAATGGGCAAGAATGTGGCTAACACAGCCAAATCCTGGAAAGAAATTCCTGCAAAGAAAAATGGTCAAACTGTGAAAGTACCATAAATTTTAATGAAAGGTGAGGAATTGAGATATTAGTCACATTTCTATCTCTTCTATTTTGTTGATAATATTCACAAAATGGGATATTAGGTTATATGTAATATAGAGTGCCTAAGTTAGTGAAAAATGTATATTATGATTAAGAAATTAAAATGTCACCTACAAATTTTGCTAATCATTCAGAATACCCTACTGCAATTCAAACAATAATGGAATTACATATTTTTGTCTCCTTTTATCCTGCAAACATTTTAGAAGTAGTGCCAGAGTTTTGTTTCCTTCTAGCTAATAAGTTAGTAAAATAAAAAATTTGATTTTATTGAAAAACTACTGTGTGTTGGATGCTATGCTAAGTTTATATGGGTTGTTCCATTTTATCTTTATGAAGTTGGTTATAAACTTGAGTACAGCACATTTAGTTGCTAAAACAAAAATCAAAACTCATAGTGGCTCAGAAAAGAGAATTGAGATTTCTTCTACTAAGTTTGATAGAGTCTAGTCATTCCAGGGGTATTGACAACTCCAGGATGTCAGGGAAACAGACTCCTTCTATCTTAGTGCATTGCCATCCTCAATTTGGGCTATTAAACTGTGAATACTCTAGCATTTCACCATTCATCTATACAGCAGGAAAGGAAGAGGGAAAGTAGAAGTCATCATATAATAATTGTCCTCACTATGAGTTTGCTTGTTGTAATTATTTCAAATCCGTGAGATCATAGAATATTTGCTCTTTTGTGTTTGGTATATTTCATTCAACAAGTCTTCAAGGTTTGTCCACAATGTCACATTTATCAAGACTTCATTCCTTTTTATGGCTGAATAATATTCCATTATGTATATAAACCACTCTTTCCCTTTCTACCTCTGTTACTGCTTTCTAGCCTCATTTGATTATGATTGGAGAATATGCAGTGTATGATTTCAATATTTTTGAATTGATTGAGACTTGTTTTGTAACCCCACCTCTGGTCTATCCTGGAGAATGATTCATGTGCACTTGAGAAGAATGTGTATTCTGTTTCCATTGTGTGTAATTTTCTATAAATGTCTGTTAGGTCTAGTTGGTTTAGTGTATCATTTAAGTTCTATACTTTCTTAACGATCTTCTGACTATTCACCAATATTGAGAGTGGTGTGTTAGTCTTTTACTATTAATGCAGAACTGTTAATTCCCCCTTTCAAATCTGTCAGCACTTGCTTCATATATTTGGGACTTTGCTGTTAGGTGCATATATGTTTATAAGTGTTACATCTTCCTTTTGAATTGTCCCATTTATCAATATATGATGACCCTCTTTACCCTTCATAACTATTTTTAACTTAAGTCTGTTTTATCTGATATTAGACTAGCCACCCCATCTCTCTTTTAGTTACTAGTTGCATTGTATATTTTTTTCCATCCTTTCACTTTCAACCTGCTTGTATATTTGACTTTAAGGGGAGTCTTTTGCAGGCAATATATATATTTGAATCATGCTTTTAAATACATTCTGCTGCTACTCTCTGTCTTTTGACTGGAGAGTTTAATCCACTTGCATTTAAAGTCATTACTACTAATAAAGGACTTTCTTCTGCCATTTTGCTCTTTAGATTTTTGTAAGTCTGACATCTTCTTTTGTCCCTCACTTCCTTTAAAGCCAATTTTTTTTGTATGCTGTATGGCAGGGTCACATTTCATTATTTTTCGATGTGAGTATCCCATTATTGCAGCACCATTTGTTTAATTTTTGTTTTGTTTATTTGTTTTGCTTGCTTGGTTGTTAGGGAAGTGTATGGACTGGGATTTGAACACAGGTCTCCTGCAGGCGAGAATTCTAGCACTGAACTACCCTTGTACCCCCTAAAGCCTATTTTTATATTCTCTTTTTTTGTATTCTACCATTTTGAGTGCCATCCTAATTCTATCTGGATATTTTCAACTATTTTCCTTGTGGTTACCATGGGATTAAAATCTTACATCCTAAATATATAATGATCATATTTAGTTTGATACCAAATTAACTTCAATAGCATGCACATATATTTTTCCTATACCTTTCTGTCCCTCCACCATTTTTTTTACTTGTTACTACTTATATCTTTGTACACTGTATATTCAAAAACCTAGATTTATCATTACTTTTCCTGAATTTGCATTTGCGCAACAGTAGGAAGTAAGAAGTAGAGTTATATACCAAACAAAACAATACAATGATGCTGACATTTATAATTACCCAAATGTTTACCTTACTGCAGGGATTTCCTTTTTTACTGCTGTTTTGAAACCCTGCCTAGTGTCCTTTCCTTTCTGTCTGAAGAACTCCCTTCAGCATTGCTTGTAGGCCCAGCCTAGTGATGATAAATGCCCTTAGCTTTTGTTTATCTGAAAATGTCTTAATTGCCCCCTCATTTTTGAAAGGAGTCTCACTGGATATATAATTCTTAGCTGGCAATTATTTTCCTTCAGCACTTTAAATATTTCAATCCATTGCCTTCTTGCTTCCATGGTTTCTGATGATAAATCAGCACTCAATCTAATAGGGACTTCCTTATGTAACACACTGGTTTTCTCTTACAGCTTCCATAATCTCTCTTTGTCCTTAGCATTTGATAGTGTAATCAGTACATGATGGGTTTTTTTTTTTGTTCACATTTATCTTGCTTTATGTTTTCTGAAATTCTTGAGTAAGCACATTCATATCTTGTGCTAAATTTGGGCACTTCTCAGTCATTATTTCTTTGTCTATTCCTTCTACCCCTTTCTTTCTTTCTTTCCTCTCCTGCTGGGAGTTCATAGTGCTTATGTTGGTATCATTTGATGGGATCCCAGAGGTGCCTAGGCTATTTTCACTGTCAATATTTCTTTTTCCTTTCTGTTCCTTGGCCTGCCTCATTTTAAGTGTCTTGTCATCAAGTTCACTGATTTTTCCTTCTGTCAGCCCCATTTTGCTCTTGAAATCCTCCTGAGCATTTTTCATTTCAGTTATTGTGGTCTTCAACATCAATTGTTCTTATTGGTTCCTTTTTAAAACTTCTCTCTACTTAGATTCTCATATTGTTCATTTGTTGTTTTCCTGAACAATCTGTAGTTTCCTCTTATTTTACTGCATCTCCTTGTGCAATTTTAACATGTTTTTTTTTTTAAGGTGTTGTTCAATGTGTAGACGTTCTTGTCTTTTTCATCAGTGTTTTCTGTGTTTTTGTCCTCTTCTATGGATGGGCATCATTTCCCATTTTTTGTTTTATTTTGTTTATCTTGTACTCTTTTGCACACTGTGCATTTTATCTTTTTTTAAATTTGCATATGGGCAGGAGGCACCAGGGATCGAACTCCAGACCTCCAGCACGGCAGGTTGGAGCTCTGCCTGCTGAGCCACGGCAGCCGCCCTGCACACTGTGCATTTTAATATGTCAAAATGTTAACTCTTGAATTTATTCCCTCGGATGTCTGTTTCTTGGTGTTATAACCAGCTAATGGCAACACAGAGGTTTTA
>PVIY010051456.1:0-15672 GCA_004026745.1 Myrmecophaga tridactyla
GAGATAAGAAACAAGAAACCAGATATAGCGTCTATTTAGAGTTTATTTACTTATGGGGACAGGGCTCGCCTAAGCATGTACATGTGGAACAAGCTCAGCTGTCTTCCTCATTTAATATTGGCCCCCATAATCCCCTGAACAGAGATGTCTTAAAGAATAACACTCAAGAGAGCTGACACATTTTGGAAAGGTTAGGAACAGAGAAATTCCATAACCATTATTTAGGGAGATTAGGCAAGGAAAGCATAATTATCTAACGTACACTTATTTTTGCCTTTGCCACCCAAGCACCTAAACATTCTGAAGGAAGGCCTGATTAATACCAGATTGTTATTATGTATTCAATCTCAAATATTTCTTTAGGGTTTCATGTAGCCCTCAGTAACTTTATTATTTAGAACCTAGCCATCTGTGTTGTCAAGTCATTTTTATGCTCTTTTGTATATGTGCACACATCCATCTATATGTTCCATCTCTTTAAAAGGTTTTAAGCTCCTTAAATTCAGGGATTTGTTTTTGTAACTCTTCATGTTCTTAGTGCCAAGCTCGATGTTTTATACTTAGTACCTACTCAAAAAACATTTTTTGGTGATTGATGGCAATGCAAGTTTCTCTATGACTTAGCACAGCCTGCTTTTCCAGCCTCATTGCTCCCACTCCCAAACCTGGTCTTTATAGTTCACTTCTGCCAAGCTCCGTGCAGTTCCCTGAAATGCTCTAAATTTAATTGCCCCGTTTCACACACTGCTTCCCAGCATGCTTCCCCTTCATCGGCTAACTCTCGGTCATTCTTCAAGAATCAGCTTCAACTCCCTATCCATCACCTTTTCTGACTTCCAGGCCCAGGATTGCTGCCCCTCCTAGGGGATTCCTTAGTATACCCTGCCATTTTACTGCAGCCATTTTAATGGTGTCCACAACTAGATCATGAACTCTGTGAGTGCAGGATGTTCGTGATTGTATCTCCAGACTTAGCAAAGTATCTGGTACATACAAATAACAAAAATGTTTATGAAACAAATGAATGGATTATTGATGAGCCATAGAAATAACTGCTTCTCAGATAAGTTAAATTAGAGATTAATAGAAATGATGTGAATCCCTACTCTTCCTTTCTGGTATTTTTTCCTTCCTGTCATTTAAAATTCAGACAAATAGTATGATAAACCCAAACCTCGGAATGTTTACCTTGAAGGTGAAAATAATGGCATGGGAAAGAGAGAAAACACACAGATAGATAAAACTATATTTTTAATGTTCTAGTTTTTAAGCTGGGTGGTGAGTTGATGGTGTTTAATTTATTAATGTTTTTCATAACACACATATGTGTTGCTTGTTTTACCTCATATATCAAATATTACATGATGTAAAATAATAATTAAAAATTTTTTCAGGCAGAATTTTGATTGGTCTTTAGTGACTGGACTTTATTTTTCACTATTTTATCTTTTAATTTTCATAAAATTTTACCTTTTTTGCTGTATTTCACAAATATTTCAACAACTATGTTTATTCTCTCAAACGGGGTGCGAAGGATGCTACCTCGAGGTGTAATAGTATTGTGCTCAAACCTTTACCCACATATAAGAATGTGGTTATCAGTCTCTACATCAGACCCTCTCACCATCTTTAAAAGATTTCTTTTCCATTCTAACCAGCCACTGCAACACCTCTGCCTAAAAGCACAACTCCTAATAGATCAATATTGTTCCAGGCTGGCACTTCTTTCCCAGAAAGCAATGAAATGTAGCATGAGTGAGCTAAGGAGCAGAAATGCCCTTCTCAATTTAATGACACCTATTTGATGCCTACTGTGTGCCCCTGGCTTTGTGATGGGTCTGAGGAGACTGTGATAACTAAGACAAAGCTGCTGGATTCACCTTACCACCTGGGAAGGCAGACTAGGAAACAGAAACGCAACAATATCAGATACACAGAGTCCAGGTGGGCAACTTTAAGTTGTAGGGAGTGGTATATTAGAAAAACCCTCATAAAGGTGGGAAAAAAGACCTTACAGGGAGAAGAGATTGCACGTGCAGAGACACAAGATATGAATGTGGTAGTACTAAATAGCATACTAAGTAGGTGAGTTTTATTTCTAAGCTGCCTCTTAATCCCATTAAAATAATTAGAAAAAAATAGCAACAAAAATCACCCCCCAAAACATGCACAAGAAGTCAACAAGGGTAAGGAGAATTCTCCCCAAGGAAGCCCCAGAGAAACCCTTAACTCAGGATCAACAGGAAAGAGGCCTGAGTCAATCAAAAGACAAATTAATTTAAAAATTGCATTCAGGGTGGGCCACAGTGGCTCAGCAGGCAAGAATGCTTGCCTGCCATGCCAGAGAACACGGGTTTGATTCCCAGTGCCTGCCCATGTTAAAGAAAAAAGAAAATTGCATTCAGATTGGGCCCTTCCTCTTTTCAATATCCAGAAACCATTGGCAGCTGCAGCATCTGGTTCCAGCATAAGCCCCAGGAACTATTTTCAAATTAAAAAAAAAAAAATGTTTAAAGTGAATAGTTCCCAGGGGAAGGCTTCTAGTTTGAACTTTGGGGCCAAAAAGAGATCAGAGGCAGGAAAATAAAACATTTCTTGACTCCATGTTGGCCCTAGAATACGGCGCAGCCATATCTCTCCCAGGAGGCAGTTCTGACATGAGCATCTCCCAGGGCTGGTACCAGGGATGGAAACCCCACTCTCCAACTTGCCACACATCTCAACTCTTCTCACACCCCCCAGTGGCAGGGTTCTATAATTAAAACCTGTGTTCAGGACAGAGGAAGGAGGATTCTATTCGATCAGGAAAAAAACTGTTCAAATTAGGCTTTCAATGAACAACCAAGGAAAGCTAAACATATAGATAAAATCAAATCATTTAAGAGAGGCAACAAATTCATTTGAACAGAGCTAAAGAAAGTTTAAGGGGAAAAAAGTTAATAGGGAAACAAAAGAAAATTTGATAATAAATAAAACTAGCTTTCTAAGGGAAATTCAAGAAAATATCACATCCATAAAATAAGAACAAGTTGCTTTAAAAAATAAATAACTTGGAGTTCTTAGAAATTAAAAATATGATTACTAAAATTTAAAACATATCTTAATACAAGATTCAAATAGCAGACTGGAGGCATCAATAAGTTGAATTTTCAAGCTGGGAGCAAAAAAGAGGAATTCTCCCATTTGCAAAAGGACAATGAGTAAGCAAATAGATAAGAAAAATAAAAATACCCAAGAGTCAAAACATCTAAGAAGAATTCCAGAAGGATTATTAGAGAATGAAGAGAATGAAAGTAAAGATAACAAAAGAAAATTTCCCAAAGGTGAAGAAAGGCACAAGTCTTTAGATTGAAAGAAGTTAATTAAGTCCCAAGCTGGTTGAATTTGAAATAAGACTCACACCATCTAGTGAAATTTCAGAACTCAAAGTATAAAGAGATAAAATCCTAAAAGTACATGAAATGGAAAGACAAGATACCAACAAATGAACAAGAATCAGACTGGTACCAGACTTATGAATGAAGAGTTTTGAAATTCTGTTTTTGTTTCCAAATTTAAGGGGTAGTTGTATCACTTGGATTTTTCTAATCAGGTTATATCCAACCTAAGTGCTATAAATGAACAAAGATAGAAAAAGAGTCTACACTCTTAATTGCAGAGCTTGACCTCTGCCAGGGACAGTGGTTGCTATGCAGGAAATAAATTGAGGTTTTTCTTTCTATTCTCTTTAGTCATAATAACCAAATACACTTAGGTAGTTTCTATCCATAGTTCTAGGCCTAAGCAAATGCTCTCTACAATCAGGTTTCCTGTATCCACTCATGCAGGTTGTGCATTGCATGACTCTCACAGATACCATGCACATAGACCACATCAAATGGCTCCTCCAGTGCTGTTGATTTATCTATAATTCTGCCAGGGACCAACTATTATTATGAAATCACAAATCAGCAAGGAATGAATGTGACGCAGGTTAATCCCTCAAATTCATCTTCTAAATAATATAAAGAGTACTATTTACATTGCTTACTTTTTGGACCATATGTCTTTGATTTTCCTTGTTTGGATTTCTTCCTCCTTGAGAATTGATTATGATTGCAGTTGGAGGAGAGAACTAAGTTTGGTGTGGGAGATATCTTTACCATAAGTCTTTAGAAAAGTATCAGAAAACTCTGAAGAAAAATTATAGATTATCAATTCTTATTTATCTGTTTGACTCAAACTCTAGTTGATGGTCCATCAAAATAGGAAACTTTTTCTTACAAGTCACAGAAAATGCAATTCAAACTAACTTAATAAATAAACAAAATTTATTGGCTGTGCCAGTTTGAATCTGTGGTGGACCCCAGAAAAGCCATGTCCTTTAATCCTCAATCAATATTGCTGGCTGTGAGCTTTTGATTGTTCCCATGGAGACGTGACCCACCTAATTATGGGCAGTAACTTTTGATTAGATGATTTCCATCAAGGTGTGTCTCCACCCATTCAAGGTGGGGTTGCTTACTGGAGCTCCTTAAGAGGGAAACATTTTGGAAAGAACTACAGAGCCCATGCAGCCAGAGATTTTTGAAGATGAAGAAGGAAAAGTCCCTAGGGGAGCTTCATGAAACAAGAAGCTGGGAGAGAAAACTAGCAGGCACCACCATGTTCACCATGTGCCTTTCCAGTTGAGAGAGAAACCTTGAATGTCATCAGCCTTCTTGAACCAAGGTGTATTTCCCTGGATGCCTTAGATTACACATTTTTATAGACTTGCTTTAATTGGGACATTTTCTCAGCCTTAGAATGTAAACGTGCAACTTAATAAATTCCCCCTTATAAAAGGCTTTGTGTTTCAGGTATATTGCATTCCAGCAGCTAGCAAACTAGGACATTAGCTTATATAATTGAATAGATAAATAACATTTCTTATGAAGTTTGCCTTCACAGCTCAACAATATCATCAAAAATCCAGTTAATTTCTGTCTATTTTTTTTTCCTTGGCATTAGTTTCATACCATGGCTGACTTCCCTCATGGTCACAAGTTGGCTGCCAAGTGCCAATAGGGTTACATGAATTTTCTTCCACATGAAGCATAATTTGGGTCATATGTCTTCCCCATATCAATCACTGTAGCCAGGGAAACGTGGTTTAGGTGCTCACAACAGTATAGCAGAACCAATCACAGTAAAGGGTTGGGATAATGCTTATAGGCTTTGGCCACCATGGGTCATTCAAACTACATGGGTAGGAAATTCAAGGTTTTTCAGGAAAGGAAAGAGGGTAATAGGTGTTTGGAGATAATCAGCAATGTTTATTATTAAATTTCCACTGGTTCTGTTTGCATAAGGACCTAATACTTTCAAATTCTAGTCAGCTGAAAGTCTGAGACAAACAAATTAAAGGAACAAAGAGCATACCCTAACTTCTGAAAGAGTGTTACAAGTGGGCAGGGAGTTCCTTCTGAAGTAGAAGAGACTAAAGAAGCTCAATCTTAGTCCTGGTCATTATCTATACTACATACTGCCATCCATTCCCATTCTAGGGAATTGTCTCAATTGCTCCAGAAAGTTAAGGTGGAAACCTGAGTCAAACCAAGTAGTTGTATCAAAAAGGAGGCTGTAATAAAATAAGAGGGAAAGCCATACAATCTAGGTGCCTCACAAAAGAACTCTTTTGCAGGGAGGATCACACTAGGTTGAAAGACTGTCCAAGCCATGCAACTTGGCATCAGCAAGACATGGCAGCAGCAATGCCAGGCAGGCAAATCAAGATGAGTCCTTGGGCTTCAACAAGAGGCTTTGGAAGGCTATGAGTGATAGCAGGTCTCTGTTCCTGGGAGAGTGAGGACCTTGAGCAGCTGATGTTCCAGCATTCAGTTGGTGGGTTTCAAAAACCATTGCACTGCTACAATGTACCCATTCACCTTAAATTATAAGCCCTGGGGTTTCTAGAAACTAGAGATGCACAGGTTTTATTGAAAATTATTTAAATATTGTTCTGCAAGACTTTTAACACTTGATTATATTTGAATTGGATCAACCTTAAAATTATTTTATATCTCTGATGTATTCTGTAAACTAAAGGAAAAAAAATTCGCTCAGAATTACTGGGGAATAAAAGCAAACCAACACAAAAGTTGGAAAACTTTTGGATAGATGGAGAACAAAAACTCAGATCATTGAGCATTTCCTGGAATAAAATCATCAGCTACTTCATTTGAAAGGGGTATGTGCCAGTTTGAAACTGTTGTGTACCACAGAAAAGCTACGTTCTTTAATCCTGATTTAATATTATAGGATGGAATCTTTTCTATTAAGTTATTTTCATGGAAATGTGACCCAACCAATTGTGGGTGGAGCCTTTTAATTAGGTGGTTTCCATGAAGATGTGTCTCCATTCATTCAAGTGGGTGTCAATCTACTTACTGGAGTCCTTTAAGAGAGAGACATTTTGGAAAAAGCTTGGAGCAGACACAGATGGAGACATTTGGAAATGCAATAAGAAAATGTCCCCAAGGAAGTTGTTTGAAATCAGAAGTCAAAGGACAAGCAGATGCCAGCCAGGTGCCCTCCCAGATTGGCCTTTCTTGAGTCAAGTTATCCTTCTCTAGATGCCTTAGTTTGGACATTTTCATGGCCTTAGAACTGTAAACTTGTAATTTAATAAATTACCTTTGTAAAAGCCAACCCATTTCTGGTATATTGCATTTCCAGCAACACTAACAAACTAAAATAGGGTGCTTCTGCAAGACTTTTATATCAGCTTACTTTGTCCCAAACCTTCTCCATAGACATAATCATTTTCAATTTCCATGAATCTTTTCAAAGAACAATAGAGCTGTTCTTGCCAGACAGCAGCAAATCAACAACTCAGAATAAAGCTTTTGAATTGCTCTCTAGAATGTAAGTAGATTAAGAACTGATAGTCTGAGTTCCCATTTTTCCTAAAAGTAAACAGCAAACTTCAAAAACTCCATTCCCCTTTCAAATGGCTGATTTTCTCTGCTTTCTCTTCGGTCTCTTCTGTTTCCATTCTGGGTAGCAAGCTCTGCTGGCAGGGATCATAATTAGGAGTGATTTAAGTGCTGCATAATTTGTACAATGCTATAATATGCCAATGCAAAATCAAGGAGAATTGTCAAGAGGAAAATTTGTTTTGGAAAAGAAGAGGAGGGGGAGCAGGTGGCACTAGGCCATCTGTTTCAGATAGGATAATTAGGTTTCTGGTTTTGCTGAGAACATTTTTAGAAAAAGAATTTACAGGGGTTGCTGAAAAGTAGCTTTAATTCTGAGAAAGAAGTAGGAAGAGAGAGCAAAGGTTGAGCAGGCACATCTTTCTAGCTTCAACCAGCTCCAAGTCAAGCCTACAAATGAGAACTTTCCAAAAAGCTAAGCAGAAAGAAATCTGGCAAGCAAAAGTAGTCATCAAAGTGGGAAAATGACTTCAGCTCTGAAACATGGCCTCTTTCATCCATTGATATTATCCAACATCTTTTCTCTCCAGGAAGCAGAGCAGCAGGATTAAAGCTGTGGACAAGATGTTTTGAGGATGTGAAGATTTTCTGCCCTCTCAATCTCTGGCCTCTGACTGCGTGGCCATTGTTTAGTGCCTCTACATCTATTAGAACAAAGATTTTGGGCGTATAGCTCCTCAGGTGTAAATACGCAGGAAGAAAGAGACAAGCTCTTAAAGGTCTCAAGGAATGAGAGAAGATGACAGGGAGGGAAAGAGGGAGGGAGAGAAGGAGGAAGGAAGGAAGGAAGGAGGGAGGCAGACAGGGAGTGATGCAGGGAGGCAGGAGAGAGGACATCATGAATTTGGGTCAATAAAGAAGGAAGATGGTTACTATAAAATTACCAATTACGAGGCATTGTGCTATATGATTTTAAATAAATATTTCAGACAGAATTTAGTGCTCTAGTTTTAATAGTTTCTGCAATGTGAACTAAATTAGTTACTTTATTGCAATATTTGCCAGCATCTATTGTAATCACTGTAATTACCTTTATCTATCTATTAAAGGACAATTTCTACTTTAGATCATTATCCTTACACTGAAATAGCACAACACAAATTAGAAATTACATTTAGACAAATTAGAGTTTCCTACCAGCATTTGGATTTCTCATTTTAGAATTTCAGTGATATATTCCAAGTTTAGATTAGAAGAGTTTAAAGTTAACTCATAGTCTCTCATGAAGTGAGGTAGTATAGAGTAAAACCTCATGAATTCAGACTTCATTAATGTGGAATTTGCCATGCTTATGTTTACTTTATCCATAGAAACATATCATTATAAATCCAATTGCACAAAAAAAGATCCCTTAATTATCCTCAAGAGTCTTGAGTGTTTTAAAAGTAAGGATTTTTAATATTTTATATGCTACTGTAGATTGAATCCTGTTACAAGATACCTGTTCAAACTTTTTTTTTTTTTTTGGAGCTGAAAATCATATTAGATCTATTCCCATACAACACATCTTGAAAAATAAACCACACTAAAAGTCAATATCCTTTTCTTTTCCCCTACACTTTCCCTGAAAGTGTTCTTACTAAAGGTTACAGAAAAAGGGTTAATTGAGAGAAAGTATGTAGTACTATTTTTATGTAAACAATAAACATACAGACTGCTTTTTCACATATCAAGGCAGAGTCTTGCCAAATTTCAATACTTATGCAATGCCCTTTAAACTCTCTACTTTTGGGAGGGGGTTAGGGAGTTTGGAACGCCCTCTTTTCTCCCTGAATTGGAATTCTTTGTGTCATTGATTGGCTTGAGATCTGCTTCTATCACTATTTGATCTCTGGATAAATGCTGGAATATTCCCCTAAAGCCCTTTGAACTTGAAGTAGAAATGCCTCTCATATCTTTCCAATGTCACCTTAACCCATTCCCCTCTACTGCAACCATTTAGTCCCCTAAGTCTCCTTCTGACCCCTTTATAGACAAAGTAGTCAGTGTGTATACTTCCCCAGAGCACTACAGCACAGATAAGCGTTCTTTAAATCAATCTTTCCAAGTCATAGGGTATGTATTATTAAGAAATGTGGAAATCAGGCAATATTGTGGTTATTGGCTTACTAGTTCCTATCATATTAGAGAATGATAAAATGACATTATATTTTTTCTACTTAAGGCTTCCTATTTATTCATATGGGCTTTCTCCTTAATTAATCAGAATCCATAAGCCTTCATTCCACACATGGTAATGTTTTTGTTGAGAAGGAAAATTCCCAGTTTATTTCCCCACATTTTGGCCTTGGCCCATAGTACAGAAAAAAGGTTTTGTGCCCATACTCTGGCCCTCTCCCCACTTACTTCCTAACTCTCTCCACAAAAGAAGGGTTTATCCCTCTGATTGAAGAGCATGATGTTCATTAGACCACATCTTGACAGATGGTACAGCTACGGTGCCTTAAAGTCAGAAATGAGTGCTACTCTTTCTCTTTTCACTTCCTGCATCGACTGACAGTAGTCTCATCCAGCTTCTTTTTACGCTCCCTACTATTCATTAGTAAAAAAGCCACGGCCTTTGTTACCTGGGAAAATGCTCATCAATATCCTCTCCTCTTCCACTTGGCAGTCTGACTTGGGCTCCTGACCTGGCCATGAGCTAAACAGCACAGACCCACTTTGGGCTTAGCACTGGGAACAAGATGCTCTTTGTTAATGTCTAGCAACTTTTACCCTGGCTTTAATGGGTACACTTTGGATTGGCCTGACCTTAATTCACAATTCAATTATTTCTTCTTTGAGTATGGCGCAGCTGTGAAAAATGAGAATAGGCAGAGATTCAGAGAAGGGAAGCAGAGAAAATTGTACTTCAGCTCAAACTTAAGGTATATGGACCAAATCAGTTTTAACAGAGAAGCCCTGCACTGGGGTGGGGTGAGGTGGTGGGCTGTGATTAGAGACAGGCTATCTGCTGAACCATGTTACTATGTCCAATGCTTCCTGTGTGGTCTTTGCTCTTTGTATGTGAAGATTCCTCAGTAGGGACCTCAAAGTGAAGAAGAGTAAGTCAGTGTGTTCAAGCACTAACCTCAGTAGGGACCCCAAAGTGAAGAAGAATGAGCCAGAGTATTCAGGCACTAACCCCTACTCCAAACCCACGAAACAACCCAAATAACTCCATATCACCTGGGTCCTAAAAAGATCCAGGTCATCTTCTAGCAAGGAAAACTATCTACTAAATGCCCCGACCCAAGATCTCAGCTCTCTGTTTCCTGAAGCCATTTAAGAAAGGGAAGAGACACATGCCTGTATTCCCGTTTGGTTAGTTTCTGGTCCTCCCCTCCAGCAGAAATACTCATGTGATATGAGCTCTCTGGACAGTTTACCAGAAGGAAATATACCTCAGTATGCCTGTCCCAGTTAAGACTGTCTGCAGAGGGAAAGGGAGGTGCCACCCTACTTGTGGTGAGAGAAGTTGAACTAGATGATCCCTAAAGTCCTACCAGCCATAATCAATTTTCTAATTCTATGGGGCCTGTGCCTGATTTAATTGAAATGTAGATATATAAATAATGAAATATTTCTACACAGAGAAGCACAAACAGAGATGATGCTTATAAAGGTCAAGCTACCTTGGAAAAGTGTACAAATGGTTCAGGGCCAAAGTAGACCCCAAGTGTACTGAAAACCGTGGTTTTTCAAAGTATGAAATAGGAAGCTAGGGGATGGTCTTGATGATTTATTAACTGGCTATGAGTCCTGGGACCAGGAAGATCTCTATGAAATGTTTTACACGTACCTCACTTATAACCTGAAGGGGATGGACCATGTGACTGCTAGGTGCCTTCCAGTTTTAAGACTCTGTGATGTTAACAAAATGTCTCCTCATTGAAGAAAATGAGAGGAGTGTGCCTTTTTTAAACCATGAAATATCTACCTAAACATGCATGGTTTGCCACCAGTTTATAAAAGGATCAAGATCAATAAAAATTGTTTGTTGGCAAAGATAGAAATTCAATCATTAAAATAATTGCTTCCAAATTCAAAATAGATGTTCAGTCCATCATGGGAATTTTTTTAAAGAAATCTTATTTTAAAAACAACTTGGAGCTATCCTGAAAAATTCTGGTGGCTGATATTTGTTTTGTAAGAGCAATGGAACACTCCTCAGTGGAAAATGAGCAACAACTTGGGGCCATAAGTAACCAAGGAATCCATTTTCATTTCCAAGAGTATGAAAGACAGAAACTCAGGGGGTTGGGCAGAAGCTAGAAAACAGCAGAGGCAATGTCGATTGTGTTTTCAAAATTACAACTTCATTTCCAAGTGCAGAATGTGCCCTGAAGCAAGACTTGACACAACAACCTACAGCAAATGTCCTTAATTACTTCTTTCTCAGGCTCCTTCAAACATTAGCAATCTGGATGCCTGGTCCACAAAGCTGGCCAGAAATCACTCCAAATCATTTTCTAATCATTTCTTTGAAAAGCAAGAAGATATACTGTGATGTGACTCTCCTAAATAATTATTCAACCTAATGGGTCTGGTCCTCTGAAACCCTCCAGAACCAATGGGATTTCAGAGGCAGCAATGAGAGTAATATTTTCTTCCCCTTGGGATTGATATACCTAGATGGAGTAGTTATGCCTTCTTTAAAGTTCTGGACAGCCCAAACACAAATATGCCTTATTGCCTCTTCTATTAAAAATATATTTTCCAAACTATGTGTCTCAATTTGGAGCCTAAAAACTTGGGTATTCTAAGGACTGGTCCTTCCATGACCTGTACACCTTGCATTCTCATACTCTTTCTTGTTCTCACCTTATTCAGGCTGGTACCAATCAAATAGTCTTGGTATTTTCACAAATAAAATTTACAATGCCTAAAATCCCAAGCTGGTTTTGGTCAAAAGATTCCTTCAAATCCTAATCAACAATACTCAAAAAATATAGGAATGTATTTTGTCTTCAGGAGTCAGTCTGAGATGCCAAATATTTCAATGGAGGCTTAAAATAATGCTCTGTCTAGCAACACCAAACATTGTAGGATTGCAGGGTTCAGGGGTGGTGGGTGGGATGCTGGGACACCGAGATGCAAGATGAAGAAGAGACAAAGAAAGCAAAGTGATGCAATTTATCTTTGAAATTTTCAGAAACAGTATCTTAGGAACAAACTCACCAGAAAGTCCAGTCACAGTCTGTGCTGATGTGGTACTTGGCAGAAGCCAAGCAAAAATTCACCTGAGGGAACCCTGTGCTCTTCTTAGGCAGATGTGGGGGTGGAGGGGAGCAGGTAAGGTCTGAACACCTGCAGGAAGAAGTATGAATGATCCCCAGTTAGATGTCTTTTCCTGCCGCTATTGTATATTCAGAAGTCAAAGAGGCTATTCTGTCACTACAACGTTCCTAGTCCACATTCCTGGCAAACAGTCTATTGCCCAGTTGAGGACTGAGCATTTATTAACCATGAAACAGATGCAAGGTGACCTCTGCTTCAGGAAGTTCCTTCTTTCCAGCAGTCCCCCCCACCCCGACTGCAGTTGCTAGAGGCAATTATTGGAAGGATGGATGTGATACCTCTCCTGACTAACCAAGGCAACATTTTCACATCAGTGAGCAGCAATAAGCAATAGGAATAACAGAGACAAAGAAATGGATTCTCCTTGTATAAATGCACATTGAAATCTGATTTGGGACTCTAAAGTCATCAAGGTGCAGTAGAGACATTGAGTTCCTTTTAATGCACCAAGAAAGCCTCAACCTCACATCAGAAGTACTTGAAGTTTCTACAGA
Source organism: Myrmecophaga tridactyla (assembly GCA_004026745.1). Lineage (NCBI taxonomy): Eukaryota > Metazoa > Chordata > Mammalia > Pilosa > Myrmecophagidae > Myrmecophaga > Myrmecophaga tridactyla. The sequence continues at coordinate 12,731 of PVIY010051456.1, forward strand.
AGATTTCTCAACTTCAAGGTTCTTTTAAATCTAAGTTAATGTTAACATGGAACAAACCCAGGAAACTGTAGTCTAAGGCATGGGATAAGAGGAACTTTCTAGCCCGTTTTGGTCTCATTAAGATTTTCAGACCCACTAAATCAATACTTTAGTTATTTAAAAATGGAATGAGTCCTCTGGTTTGCCAGTCTTAGCTGCTGACGTCTGGCGTATCTCACTCCGTCTTCAGTTCTAAATCCGACCTCAACACAGTTTACGGTTTTGGTGGAGCCACAGCTATGTAGGAACTTATCTCATGTGATGGACAAAACCACCCGATGAGACAGAGTTGGTAAAGTGTGAGCATGGAGTTGTAATTCTGACCAACTTCAATTCTGTATATAACACACAACAAATACATACACATTTGTAATTAAATTCACAAATGTGTCATGTAATACATGCTGGGGTTTTTTGTTTTGCTCTCTTCTCTCTTATGACTTGACCCATGTCATGGCATCTTTCCTCAACCAAGGACTCCTGATAACCACCCAGCATGTGTCCCTCCACATTTTTCTCTGTGCTCATATAATAAACAAATACACACATATAAGTATATATAATATACTTATATAATATAAACATATATAAGAAATAAAACATTGTTTGTGTTAGAAAACTGAGATTACATTGTAAACATTTTCAGTATCTTTTTTTCTCAGTTCAAATCACCGCATAGAAATACCTCCAAGGCAGGCAATGAAAATCTAAGTTTGCTTTGTTTTGTTTGTTTTTGTTTTTTTTAATGCCTGCATAAAATATCATGGTGTGGGTGGAAGTACCATAATTGATTAAGCCACTCCTCTCAATAAGGTATGATAGTTTTCTTCATATCAGTTCTGTATCTTTCTTAATACATATAAGCATGTTATAATAGTTAAACCTCTTATGAATGATTTTTTTCCACTTCTATGTCTGACTGCTTACTGCTAGAATAAAGACAAATTTTGATATCTGTAAATATATCATATTATAGTCACCTTACAAAATTGCTTATTATGTTGAGTAGTTCTTCAATATATAAATGTGGACTATTTTGAGTTTTGAAATGTTTATAAAAACATCATCAATAAAAAGATATTGTTTTAATATCAGTTATTTCTTGACTTATTTCATTCAGAAGAAACACTAATATTGTATGATAGTGGTAGTATTCCTGTTTATTTCCTGATTTTAATAGTAGAATCAGTGTTTTACCTTGCTGATGACGATAATATTTGCTGGTGGGATTTTGGTGGGTAGGCTTTATTGTATTTAGGTTGTTTCTTTCTATTCCTGTATTTATTAAATTTCTTTCATAACAATTTTATATGATGCCTTTTCAAAATTTATTAATATAATTATGAAGTTATATCTTTTAGTTTGATGTAGTTAATAAGTTAGATATCCTTACATAAATCTATTTTTCCATTCCTAAAACAAATCTTACTAGTTTGTGGGTAGTAGTATTCTCACAAGTATACTTACTAGTAGTATTCTCTTTAAATGTCACTAGATTCTATTTGTTGTTTATTTTATTTTTGCATCAATATTCATACTTTATTTTCTGTATGCAATATTGCACTGAAATTTATTCATAGATTTTCAACTGTTTCTCCTTTATTAGCTTTGAGCATTAAAATTAGGTGCATTTCATTAAATAAATTAAAGTCTTTTTCACATTTTTCTACGGCCTAGAAGAGTTTAAACAACCTTACAACCCTCTTTCTTTAAACATCAGATAAATCTCAGTTATGAACACCTTTAGTCTCCAGGCCTGTTTTCAGTGGTAATTCTTTCATCAGCTACCTTGGTCTCTTCTCTGCTCACTGCACTGCTGGCCCCAGGCTGGAGACTGCCTTGTATTTCACTATCTATAGACAACCTTTTCTACAGACAAGATTCTTTGCTCAATATTGCTTCTTCTGTGCTGTGCTTATACTTCCTCTGGGTCTAGTTTATTTGGTGTTTGTTTTGAGTCTTTTTCAAGTATTTACTGAGATAGTGAATGTGAGTGAAATACTCTAAAGTGTTGGCATAACTTCAAATCATTTTTTTTTTCTTGCCCTGACAGGTGATAATATCTTGGCTGGGCATAGGATTCTTGTGTTGTATATTCTTTCCTGTAGATTTTATTCTACTGTCCTCTAGCTTCCAGATGAGAAGCCTAAGGCCAATCTTGTTCTTATTCCCTTATAAGTAACTTTTTCTTTCTCTCTAAAAATTTACAGAATTTTCTATTTATTTTTAGAGTTCACCTATCTTTACCAGGATAAGTCCAGTCTTTTCTCATCAGTCTGACCTGGAATGTGGTTAGTCCCTTGGAGTCAGGCCTTTTCAGAATTTTTTTCTACTATTTGATTATTACCTCTTCTTTTGCTGTTCATTTTGTCCTCTGAAAATCTTATTATTTGCACATTATGTCTTCTGTTTCTATCCTCTCAGGCTCTTTTTTTTTTTCCCCTATATGATTTCCATCACCTTGTGATTTTGCTCAGTGCTTTGATCTTCCAGGCTACCAATTGGGGTTTCAAAATTGACCATCAACTCCTTCGGTTCATCTACTGAATTGATTAATGAGTGTGCTGGACTGAAATATGAACCCCTAAAAGATGTCTTGTCACATTCCTGGAATTTGTGACTATTATCTGGGAGAAAGGGCTTTACAGATGTGATTAAGTTATGGATATTGAAACAAGGAAGTCAACCTGGATTATCTGGGAGGGCTCTGTATCCAATGACACATCCTTTAAGAGAAAAGCAGAGGGACATTTGGCAGACAGAAGAGGACACAACCAAAAAAAGAGGAGAAGGCGACATGACTGCAGAGGCATAGACTCAAGTGAGACTGCCACAGTCAGGGATGCTGCCACCACCAGCAGCCAGAACTGCAGAGAACACATCCTCCCCTGGAGACTCCAGAC
>PVIY010051457.1:0-15672 GCA_004026745.1 Myrmecophaga tridactyla
CAGCTTCACACCATCACATCCCTATTTTAAAGATGTGCAAAATCATCCAACCTCTCTAAACCCAAGTTTTCTAATATAAGAATTGTAAATAATAATACCCACCTCTCAAAGTTGAAAAGAAAGAAAATTAGCAAAATGTACAGTATACAGTGCACTCTCAATTTATGTCAGTTTTGCTCCTCCTAGCCTACTGCTAAACCTACTTCATTCACTAAGTATCTTTCTCAGAAATCTTCACTCAGCCAAATTAAAAATAATAGTAATGCTTTTCTCCAGCAATTAAATATCATCCCTTTCTTCTCTCCTTCACAATGCATAAGAGCTAAGCACTAATATTTTCCAAAGGGAGCAGAGATTATGTCTGCTGTGTCCCAGAGATGAAACCACCATTCCATCAGGCTCAAAAGTGGAGACAGGATTTTACCTTCAGAAGTGGTAGGCAACTGCATTTCCCCAAACAATCCCATGATTAGTGAAATTCTTTCACCACAGGACAAAGCTTTTCATTCCAGGAGGCCAGGTTTAACATGCAAAAAACACTGGATGAGCTAATACTTAGACATGATTCCAAATTAAACTGTAAGTTACTGGCTTCAGATCTTTTCTGAACAGCAGGGTTGCAGAGATAATTGGAATGCCAGAGAGAAAAAGAAGGGCAGATAATGAAGGCACAAAGACAATTGTGTCCACTTTGTTATCTGGCCCTGAACTAACACCATTCATCCCTCACCATACCTAGTGTATAATAAGTGTTCAATAGAGAGAAAATGGTTACAGCAATAATCAAGTTGAAAAATGGTGGTTTTCATGTCTCTTCTGAAAGAAGAGAAGATTGATTAATTATGATTACAAGCTATCTGTAACCAGCCTAGAGGACTTACTCCAGTTTAAAAGGGGACCCATCTTTTTTCCTTCTTTTATACCCTTAACATTTTTTGATAACAAATTGCATAGGAATGTATATCCACAGTTTCCTAAAGTCATTAAATATTATATATATTCATATCTTATAATTATATATTATATAATCTTAATTATATATATTATAGTGTAGTATATAATTAGAGATTATATTATAATATACTTAATTATACATATTATACAAAATACCAATTATATATTTATATTGGTGTTCACTCATAATATTTTGTGTATTTCAAGGTAAAGTAGAATATACCGCTTCTAGATAAATGGCTTCTAGTTGTAAAGATTAGTTTTTCCAGTTCAGTGAAAGAAACAGAATAACTATCTAAAATCATTTTCCTTAAATAAATAAGGGAAAAAATATGTAGTGTGGGAGCAGGCAACCTCTAAGGTGCTCCCCCAATGAACCACCCCCACTCCTGGTATCATGCCCTTATGTAATCCCTACCTGTGGGAATGAGCTGTTCTTATAGACTTCCTTCTACTGAAAAGAACATGACAGAAGTCATGGGATATAACTTCTGAGATGAGCTTAAAAAAAAAACTGTGGCTTCTGTCTTGGGTGTTCACTCTCTTTTGCTATCTCATTTGCTCACTGTGAAGAATTCAGCTGCCATCATTTGAGCTGCCCTGTAGAGAAGTCCACATAGTGAAGAACTAAGGGGGCCTCCAACCATCTGCCAACAAGAAATTGAAGCCCTCAGTCCAACAAGCTAAATCTTTCCAACAACCACATAATTGAGCTTAGGTATGAATCCTCCTCCAACAGAGCCCTCAGATGAGACCTCATCTCTGGCTGACAGCTGAGCTCTAACCAGAGAACTTGAACCAGAGGGTCAGACTGTGATAGTTAATTTTTATGTGTCCATTTGGCTAGGTTATGGTGTCACTCATGTGGTCAAACACTAGCCTAGCTGTTACTGTGGAAGAGTTTCATAATCATGATCAGTTTCATAAACATGATTAGTACCATTAGCCTTAAGCATAGGTTTCTTCAGCAATGGGGTGGGCTTTATCCAGTCAGTTGGAGGTCTTCAAAGGGAGAGCTGGATTTCAAGAATCAGGAGGAATTTTGCCTCAAGACCACACCCTCCACTTCTCCTTGGCCTCCCCAACAGGCTTGGATTAAGACCTTCAATACCATGTCTCCCAAAATGTCCAGCTTCTCACCTGCTATATAGAATTCTAGTTTGCTAGCTACCACAATTGCAAGAGCCTGTTGCATATTCTCATTCTCTCTCTTGCTCTCTCTCATATGCACGCTATTGCTCTCACTCTCTCCTCTTGGTTCTGATTCTCTGGAAATCTCTGATACACTCACCCACAGAAATCGTGAAATAATAAACGTTTGCATTTTAAGCTGCTAACTGTTGCAATGATCTGCTCTGCAGCTAACAATACAAGGTGTCTTACTTTCCACTACTTTTGTTTGAAAGTCACTAAGGGTTTAACAGTGATTTTCAGGATCATAAAAATAACTAACACTTTTAATGAGATTCAAAACATCAGATATAGCTTCCTTGTTTTCTGTTTCTTAATCTTAAAAAAAAAAACAATAGAACATTATAGAACATTCTGGTTTTTATCACTGACAAACTTCCATTTTCTTTAATTGATTTTGGTTTTATGGATGTTGTGATATGGTTGATTTTAAAATACCAATTTATTTATATATTTCCCTGGTAAGCATGCATAATCTTTCTTTGAAAATCACAGCATCTTAGAGTGCAGAGAAATCATCTAGGCCAGTTGAAATTTAAGCAAACTGAGCTTCAGAGGGGTAAAGTGACTCTTCTGGGGTCTGGCAGAGCTCAGCCTGAAACTCACATTCTCTGACTCCCAGATCATTGCTCTTTCCATCTCACTACTTTGAAAAACCACGAAAGCATGGCCAGCTGTAATAATCTTGTTCATTTTACACAAATAAAAATGGAACATCACCAGAGGAAAATTAAAATGCCCTACAGAGGCACAGCCAGCCCTGGCTTGTTGTCATCATTTTCCACTCATGGTCTGCACCTCAACAGCAAATGGCTAATTGACTGGCCAGTTTATAAACACTCCTGATTTCATAAGTAGATTTTATGGGACAAGAGCACTCCTTGGGGTTAACGCTCTCTTTGCTTACGTTAATTTAAATAGCAGTGAAAATTTAGCTTGAAAGGATAATTACAATATTTCACCTCCTTTTATCTCAGGTTATGCAAATGAGGCTTTAATCTTCTCAGAGTTCGCATTATATTAATACGGGGAATAAAAAGGATCTTGATATATTGTGTGCTGTCAATCATCCTACAAGAATATGCTCAAACAGTCGTGGTGGGTACAAATTGGGCTAATTCCCATCATCACGTGCTGTGTATATCATCAAGTAAGCAGATGCACTTAGAGGTTGGCAGAGTCTTTCTTGGGCACCAAGAGCTGTCGTTTTTATCGGATTGCAAAGGTTGGGAGTTTTTACTGACATTTCTCCAATATTGGGAGTGTTTACTGGGCAACTAGAGATAGCCCAGGAAAAGCAAATAAAACCTCTACCCCCTTTTAACCTATAATTTTCACATCCTGCCCAAGGTGATAAAAGAAACAACCCTGAATGACATGACTTGGGCTGTAGCCTTATCCTCTACTTTCCACCAAAGCTCTTATGAGTCTCTGCCACACAGTTTTGAACAGTGAAATGTAATGGTTAAGGAAATGGAGCATCAAGCTTAATAAATATCAGGAGGAAGCGGGCAGATAAGTTTTAACCCCAAGGCATTTAAAAACAAAACTCAAAATACTATTCTCCATCCATGTAGTGTTACCACAATATTGTGTGTTTAAAGTAGAGTTTAGAGAGAGTGGCTAACTAATTCTCCAGGAAGCCTTCCATGATTATCTCAACTATAAATAACCTTCAGATGTGTGGCCTCAGGGCATTACTTGTGCCACTGAAAGGCAGTATGATAGAAATTAAGAGCACGAGTTCTGTGGACAGACTTCTTGGCTTCAAATTCCAGGGGTGCACTCAATAGCCGTGGGGCTTAGAGCAAGGAAATTAACCTCCATAAATTTCAGTTTCATCTACAAAATGGGAATAGTGTCTGCCTCTTAGATTGTTTGAGATAATCATGTAGAGAGATTGGAAGAGCCTGGGGCACTCCACAAACATTAGCTCCAGTGTTTATTGTGTGCCAACCAGGAAGGACACCTATTTTCTCTCTTTTAATTCTTATAGCCACCCCCTGGGTTGCATACTACTGTCCCATTTTATATATGGGGGGGGGGGGAAACACATCTCAGAGAGGTTAATCGGCAATCCCTCCGAACCCCTGAGTCCAAAGCCTGTATGCCTACCAATTCTGAAATATCACAACTCTCATACTTCTGGTGGGCACTCTGTTCAGTTTTCCATAATTTAGTATAACTAAAAATAAACACATCTATCTCCCTCATTGCATTGCTAAGTTTCTCTGGGGCAGGCACTGTTTCTTATTCATCTTCAGATTCCGAATACCTAGCATAGCACTTAGCACATAATAGATGCTCCTTAAGTTTTCTTGAAATGAAATGTTGGGAAAGTTGCATCTCGCCCATAGGAGCTCTTACCCTTCATTAAGGAAAACTAGGTATGAAAAAAGGAAAGGACACAAATTTCCTTGAGCAAAGAAAAGTGTTAAAAGATAAAGAGGCACAGTCTTGGGCCCTGAGCTGTCACAGTGAAAATGGAACTGAGATTCTGCCAGAAGCATCTCTTCTCAAGCCATTAATCAGTATTGATTTATTGATAATCGCACGGTGTTAACTAACCTCCTGGCTTCCAAACAGCTACATCAAGCTGATTTCTGACCTTTGTAAGGAACTCTAAAGATGATTATCTAACCCTAAAGGACACTAGAAAACTTCTATTTCATGTTGTTCATAAAAATTTCTAGTACTATAATATGCTGTGCCATCACACTTAAGTTCCCTCAAAGAAGGAGCTACAATTCTCAGCTCCTACTGAGAAAAAGCCGTCAGTAAAATGGAGTTAACTCTTAAAGGGTGGAGGTGGTGAGAAATTTACTTTGCGTTATTTTTCTGAGTTGATTAAAAGGACTGCTTAAAAGTTCAAAGATATTGACAAAAAGGAAAACTCTTTGTGAGAAGTAAAACGAATCAGAGTGGTGCCCTCCCCAACTTCAACAGCTCGCAGTCAACTTTCTCTAACCAGCGGATGCATGCACCATGGGACCCAAAAAAAATCCCCAGTCGGTTCACATGCAACGTCTTTCATCATTCCTCTTTCCCTCCTGCCCCAAGCAAAGCACAGCTTCATTGCACTCAGCCAGAAATTATTTCCTTTTCTAAATTTTCTCCATGAAGAAAGGTTACACAATTTAACTCAAGTGAGACTATCTCATCAAATGATGAGCTCACCAAACCGTCGTGAGCATAGGTTAAATTCATTCAGGATCCTAGAGGGGAAAAGAAATACCACAAGAATTTCACTCCAAGTTTCACACTGAGAATGGTTTACAGCAAAATGTTATTTTCCCCCTGTGGGTCAATCTGCTGTTTTCTTTAAATACTCTACATAAACTTCCCTTGAGCAACAGAGTGGCAATTGTACTATATGAGAGCATGCTTTAGACTCTTAAATGTCTTCTCAAAGTGACTTTTATATAGAAAAGATAGTGAATAGTTAAAAATAGTCTCACAGTCCACGATGGGACCTTTAAATCCGACACTCCACCTTATGTGTCCCGATGACAGTGGACAAGAAATAGCTATAAAGTAAAACCCTGAAAACGGCAGTTATAAATAAATGCTTGTGAGCCTTTTGCAAAACATGATGGAGGAAGCAATAACTTCAATTCTGCAAGCAGCATCCCTTAGAGAAAGAACATTGAGTTAGTAAGATTATTTCTAATGAGAGCAACTTATGTACACAGATCTCAAAATCCCTATTTTTAAAACAGTGTGCATAATTTAGAACAATAAGCAAGTCAAACTGATATTTTAGGTCTGTAATTTTTATTTAAAGGAGCATTTTTATAACTTTCTTCATTTCACTTTTCAATGACCCCTGACTACAGTGATCCAAGTATTCTCGCTTGACCTTTTCCTGTTTAGCTTCTCTTCAATTAGGTCTGGGGATCAATTCGCTGACAAGCCTTATTCCAGGGTGCATTTTTGGAGAGGGGCCACTTCTTAACAAAATTCATCTGTTCACTCAAGGAAGAATGTCTGAATATCTTCTGAATACCTATGTGAGGCAGTTTGAAAAAAAAAAAAAAAAAGAGTATATTTTTGGCATTTCTTTCTTTGCCTCCAACATCCAACCTCTTTCTATGACCCCACACTTTTCTCTCTTCAGCACTCAGTGCCTGCCCTTACTTGCCTATGGCCATTTGTTCTCTTCTCCCTCATAACCCTGTTTCCAGAAAAGCCGTAATATCCACTCATTCCTTACTCCATCTCCAGGGCCTAGAGCAGGGTATAGCTCATAGTTTATAAATTCTTTTATTTATTTACTTAAATAGATTGAACAAACATATTTGATGATTAAATGAATAAATGAGTGCATGAGCTTTACTATGCCGATTTGAATAAATAAACAAAATTTACACTGCTTATATGTTCTCAAAGCAACTAGCAAGAATAAAGGTCTTTCCTCTTTAGAAAAGGATCATACATGTGGATGGAGGGGCCCTGAGGGAGTAAAGTAGGAAACTTTAGGAACAGAGAAAATAAGTTTCTTGCATCATTTTTGGTTTGCTTTCTTTACTTTGGCCATTTTACTAAAAGATGGAAAATATGCTTATTCTGTAACAAACTTGCCTGCAATGAATAAGAACATCATGCATTCACTGGGCAGGGAAGAATCCAGTCCTGCCATTTGTTCTTGGCTTTTAGAGTAATACTTAAAGAGAGGAGCTCATGCTAGTTGCTTCATACACTAAGCCCTAAAGCAGGGCATGGAATATGTTACAATTTTGACCCTCTCTTAACAGGTATTTTGCATGCACAGTGGTTAAACTGCTTATTCTATGTGCTATTTTATAAATAAACAATTAACTAAATCTCATAAAATGACATACCCTATTCTTCTCTCTGCAGTCCTCACCAGAATGAAGCCAGATTGGCCACCACCAATCACAGGTGGTAAGGGTGGCGTAGCTCCCTGAAAGCAGGCAAAATTCTTTAGCGAAATTGCCCTGCAGTTTCAGAGCCTTTTTAGTAATCAATTTCCAAAGAACGAAGTCAATAGATCATTGTTCCTAATGCGTCTGGGAGAAGGTTCATGTGCTTTGGACTCAGCCAAAGAAATTTTGGATTTCTGTTCTATTTCTTTCCAATTCTAAGAAGGAATAATAATTTCCCTAGGCAAGTTATTTAACCTTCCTAAGTCTTAATTTCCCCTTCTTTCCAAAAGCTTGTGTGAGGAGATAAGAGCAAAGTGGCTGGCCCAGAATAAACACACCATAGATGTTAGCTGCTAGGAGAATGATGGCAGATGTGGCACTCGGAGGAGGGCATGGTAGTCAGGTTATTCATGCATCTGTACATAATAAACAGTCCCCTGAAAAGCACAGAGGAGCAAAGAGGGCAGGAGAGAGAAGTCAGTGTTTTTGAGCACCTATCATGTGCCAGGCATGAGAAAATGAGGCCAGGGAGGGTTAATGTAATTTGTCAGAAGTCACTTAACCAGGAAGAGGAAGAGTTGGAATTTCAACCTAGATCTTTGTGACTCCAAAGACTCATTTTTGTACAGCAGCTGAGTTTATAAGAATAGCTGATTTTTCAACATAGCCCAAGATACAAGCATCATAGTAAAGCGTTCAGGTGGCTCTCACTAGGCAAAAAGATTTAAGTACTCTAAATTCCCTATAATAGCCAATCAATCATGGTAGCACAATGTGGCCCTATTATCAACATCTCTCACGTTGCACTCACATATTAGGTATCACCTCAGCATTACGTAGCAGCAGGAAATCATTCCCTTATGATAACTTCAGTTGCACTGAAGTTATCAGTTAACTGGTGACATTCAATTAGGGAAAGGCAAGATTCTTCTATTAAAAATCACTCCAGGAAAGATTTCTAAATCTCCAGAAACTGACCACAAACAGGAGTGGCTTTTAGAAAGAGTCGATTTATGCTGAGCTGTTTGGAGCTTTGGGCTTTCAAAATGCCAATCCTTTTTGTGTTTCCATCTTTTCCACCTCGAATATAACGGTTTTATCATGTCATTGTTCAGGCCTTGCCATGTTTGTAACTTGAATGGTTCACAGAGAGGCATGTGAAAGAAGTCAGAAGGGATTTGATGTTCGTTTAGCGAGAATATATACAACATTATAAATAAGGAAAATGTCAATGAAATTAAAGCATAGCAAGGGAAAATATGGGCAGACTGGAAGAAAATGCCAGCAAGAAAAATTAAACAAAGATATGAAGGCTATAGATATTACAGGAAACAATACTGGGACAAAATTAGACCAGTGAGGTACTGATGGCCAAGGATTTACCTTTATCGGTAAATTCATTTAATTACAATGTCCTATTGTTTTTGAGAAAATAAAAAATATATGCCAATTTCTTTGATAAAACAAAGCTTCTTCCAACAAATTTAATCTATACCAGCACTATCTAATAAAAATAAAATGTAAGCCACATTTTAAATTTTTAGTGGCCACATCTTAAAAGTAAAAATAAGAAGTGACATTGACTTTGATAATGCATTTTTAACCCAATGTATCTGAAATATTATCATTTCAACATGTAATCAACATAAAATACTATAAATTAGTTTTTTCATTACTTTTTACATATCATGCCTTCAAAACCTGGTGTGTATTATATACTCGTAGAGTATCTGAATAGAGACTAAATTTTTATTTGAACACATGATCTATATTTAGATTTCATAAAATGTACACTGAAAAGTAGATTTATATACCCAAGTTGTTCTGAATATGTTTAAAATTTTTCCGATAGCTGAATATTAGTTTCTAATTTTAAACTAACTAAAAATTAAATAAAATTTAAGACCTAGTTCCTCATTTGCACAATCTGTATTTCAAATATTCAGTAACCACCTGTGGCTAGTGGTTATTATATTGGGTTGCACAGGTCTAAATGAAGATCTTCTCCAGGGCTTCACAGAGAAGAGATTGAATACTATAAAATGCAATACTTCAGCAACATCCCTACAATAACTTCAATTTCTTAGGACATTTTCATATTGAATTCTTCAATGTTAACTGAGAGCAAATACTAAAGTTCAATTCAGTGATAGTCAGAAAGCCAAGGAAATGGGTCGATCTTCACTCCCCTCTGATTATTTGGACCTAAAGAACCTCTCAGATTGCTCTTCGATCTACTCTCTATCTATATCATTTCCCTTGACTGAGTTCTTATTTCTAGACAAAAAAAAAAAAGCAATGCTACAAGCAATTGTAAAGGCAGATCTTCGGACTAAAGTGAAAGGACACAGGATAGTGGATTGAAGCAGCATAAAGAAATAAAGATCTCCAATAAAGGTAAGCATATTGGTAATTATAAATGCCAGTATCATTGTATTGTATTTGGAGTATGTAATTTGACTTGGTTCTTACAGGCTTTAAAATGCAGATACATAAAAAATGATAAATCTATTGGGTTAAACATACAATGTATAAGGATATGATTTGTGACAAGAAAAACAAAAAGGTCTAGGAATGGACCTGTATGTGTCTATGTTGTTGAAGTTAAGTTAGGATCAAATTAAATGTGATTATTATAGATTTAGGATGTTAAATTTGATCTCATGGTAATCCAAAGAAAAGATCTGAAAAATTTATACAGAAATCAATGGTAAAATACTCAAATGGTACAATGCAAAAAAAAAATCAAATAAATATGAAAAATTATACTTTTAAATATAAAAGTAGGCATTAATGGAAAAATTGAGGGACAAAAATGATGTAAGTCTTACAAAGACCAAATAGCTAAATGGCAGAAGAAACTCCTACATTATAAGTAGTTACTTTAAATGTAAATGGATTAAACTCTCCAGTCAAAAAGGTAGAGATTGGCTGAAGGAACAAAAAGGAATCACCCAGGATCTACCTTATCAAGATGGAAGAGAATGATGCTTCAGGATTCCATCCCTCCACTGAAGCTTTGAACATCTAACAAGAACTAGCAGAAACATCTTTCTAAAAGTGGCAGAAAACAGTTAAAGGACTATAGTACCAGGGTGAGCATTAAATCGAGAAAAAGATTACTTAAAAGTGGTAGGATTTCACGGTGGCTATAGATGGCCTCTCTCACATCCATTCACTGGTTTAGCATGGATCCAGTCATATTACCTGTGAAGGCCTCAGGCCCCAGTTCCAGAGGGAGAAGCATAATCCTCAGGCACATGCTGGGAGCCTGTTTATCTGGCCTAATCTGTGTGATGGTGTCTTGAGGAACTCACCATCCCAAAACTTGGAGCTCAGAACTCCCTTACAGAATGCTGTGGGAGAGCATTCAAGTTGCACTGCCTGGGGCAAGGATTTCTGGCTATAGGACATAAAGTGCTCTCCACCAGGCTCATGGGGAAATCGTTTCCTAGGGAAGAGGAGGCATTAGGAACTGTGTAAACAAATAAATTCCTAGGGCCACAAATACACAGGACAAGATGCATATGTAGAAATGATCAGGGAGGCCCTTACACTTTAGGCTGGAGAATTGTCTAAACTCATTATATGGATAAACTCCACAGGAGAGAACTTTCATAGGTCAAGAAGGTGTTTTCTTCTTTTCCTTCTTCTTTTCCTATTTTTAAGTTTCTGGCATTTAAGGAAATCTCTACCCTAACACTAGCTGTATATAAGCTTAAGTAATAACCATAACTTACTAAATATCAAAATAGCCAGGTTTTAAGAAAAAAATTATAAAATATACAAAGGAACAAGAATTTTTGGCCCAGGAAAAGGACAAGATTAAATCACTAGAAACTATCAACAGGGAGGATCATATCTGGGACATTTCAGAAAAAGAGTTTTAAAAATATGCAAAATATGCTCAAAGAGATAAAGAAAAATATGGGCAAAAAACTAAAGGAAATCAGGAAAGTGATAGACAAACACAAAGTGAAAATCAATAGAGAAATGGAAATTATGAAAATTTATGGGATGCAGCAAAGGCAGTGCTGCAAGGAAATTTTATAGCTCTAAATACTTACATTTTAAAAGAAGAAAGATCTCAAATCAGAGACCTAACTCACAACTACAGGAACAAGAAAAAGAAGAGCAAACTTAACCCAAAGTGAGCAAAAAGAAGGAAATAACGATTACAGCAGAGGTAAATGAAACAGAATCAACAAACAATAGGATAAACTAGATCAAAAGTTGATCCTCTGGTAAGATTTTTTAAAAATACAATGAACTTTTAAGCTAGACTAACAAAGAAAAAAGAGAGGGGAAACAAAGGAAGTGAAAGAGAGGGTCTTAGTATTTCACCCCACTAAAATAGAGGGGAATGTGAAAGGATATTATTTCCAGATATTCCTGAAGATTGAGAAGATGATAAAATGAGAGGGAGGATTGAAACTGAGAAGTTAGGATTGAACTAATGATTATGACTACTGGCTCTTTATATAGATATTTCTTTTCAGTTTCTAGCATATTAGGATCCCCAAGAGGAAATACCTGAAAATGCTGAACTGTAATCCAGTAGCCTTTATCTTCGATAATGATTGCATAACTATATAGCCTTCATCCTGTGACCATGTGATTGTAAAAACCTTGTGACTGACAATCCCATTATTCAGTGTTTGAGTAGAAGAGTAATAAAATAAAGATATACATGAAATAAAAAGGATTTTTTGTTATGAAAAGCTATGGGCAACTGTGCTCCAACAAATTAGATAATCTAGATTAAGTGGACAATTTCCTAGAAACATACAAACTATCTACACTGATTCAAGAAGAGTGTGGTACTTAGGTTTGGGTGTTAACTTGACCAGGTGAAAGTGCCTAGGTTTGTTGCTGTGGACATGAGCCAATGGCATGTAAAGCTCATCTGTCACTGATTATACCTGCAGTCGGCTAGGAGGTGTGCCTGCTGCAATGAATGATGTTTGATTTAATTGGCTGGTGCTTAAATGAGAGAGCTCAATGTAGCACAGCCCAAGCAGCTCAGCATACCTCATCTCAGCACTCGCAGCTCAGCCCAGGCCTTTGGAAATGCAAAAAGGAATCACCACAGGGAAAGTTGTTGGAACCCAGAGGCCTGGAGAGAAGGCCAGCAGAGACCACCCAGTGCCTTCCCACGTAAGCAAGAACCTCAGTTGAAAGTTAGCTGCCTTTCCTCTGAAGAACTAATGAAATAAATCCCCTTTTATTAAAAGCCAATCCATCTCTGGTGTGTTGCATTCTGGCAGCTTTGGAAGACTAGAACAAAGAGCTAGAAGATTTCAACAAACCAATAACAGTAAAGAGATTGAATCATCAATCCAAAATCTCCCAACAAAGAAGAACTCAGGACCAGATGACTTCACTGGTGAATTTTATCAAACATTCCAAGACAAACCAACACCAAAACTGCTCAAAATCTTCAAAAAATGGAAGAGAAGGAGATATTTCCTAATTCATTGTATGAAGCTAATATCACCCTAAAACCAAAGACAGATAAAGATACCACAAGAAAAGAAAATTATAGGAAAATATCCCCTATGAACTTAGATGTAAAATTCATCAACAAAATACTAGCAAAGCAAATCCAGCAACACATTAAAAGAATTATACATCATGATCAATTATAATTTACTCCACTATGCACGGGTGGTTTAATATAGAAAATTAATTAATATAAGGCACCACATTAACAGAACGAGAGGAAAAAAACACATGATCATTTCAATTGATGCAGAAAAGCCATTTGATAAAATCCTGTACCCCTTTTGTATTGTAAAAACACTCAGAAAACTAAGAATAGAAGGAAATTTCATCAACATAATAAAGGATATATATGAAAAACCCACAGCTAACATCATACTTAATAAGATTGAAAGCTTTCTCCTAAGATCAAAAACAAGACAAGAATGACCACTGTCACCACTGATAGTCTATATTGTACTTGACATTATAGCCCGAGCACTTAGGCGAGCAAAGCAATAGCCATCTAAATTGGAAAGGTATAAGTAAAACTATTTGCAAATGGATGATCCTACATATAGAAAATCTAGAAAATCCTGAAAATTCCACAAAAAGCTTCCAGAACCAATAAATGAATTCAGCAAAGTAGTGGAGTACAAGATCAATATGCAGGAATCAGTAATGTTTGTATACATTATTAATGAACAATCTGAAGAGGATGTCAAGAAAAATTCCATTTATTATAGCAACAAAAGAATCATATATCTAGGGGTAAATTTATCGAGGGTTGTAAAGGATTTTTACATGGAAAATTGCAAAATATTGCTAAAAGAAATTTAAGGAGGCTAAATACATGGAAGGACATTCCATGTTCACAGAATTGGGAGACTAAATGTTAAGACGTCAATTCTACCCAAAGCAATTTACAGATTCAACACAATCCCAATCAAAATTCTACCAGTCTTCTTTGTGAAATGGAAAAGCCAATCTTCAAATTTATATGGCAGTAAAAGGAGCCACAAATATCCAAACCATCTTGAAAAAAAAAAGAGCAAAGTTGGTGTCATGTTCAGAATGTGTCAACTTGACTAGGTGGTGGAGCCTGGTCATCTGGTCAGACAAGCGCTGGCCTGTCTGTTGCTATGAGGACATTTCATGGACTTAAATCATGATTATGCTGGCAGCACTCACAGCTGATTGCATTTATAATCAGCTAAGAGGAATGTCTTCTGCAATGAGCAACTCTTAATCTAATCCCCGAAGCCTTTTAAGGAGGATTCAGAAGAGACAGTCTCTCTTCCTGCTTCAGCTGGCAAGCCTCTCCTGTGGAGTTCATCCAGACCCTTCATTGAAGTCTCCAGCTTCACAGCCTTCCCTACAGACCTTGGACCCTTACCTTCCCACAGTTGCCCAGCCAACCTCTCCTGTGAGTTCAGTGAGGACCTTCATCTGAGATACCAGCTTGCAGCCTGCCCTATGGCTCTTGGACTCTATATTCCCATGGTGTTCTAGTTTGCTAGCTGCCGGAATGCAATATACCAGAAACGGAATGGCTTTTAAAAAGAGGAATTTAATGAGTTGCTAGTTTACAGTTCTAAGGCCGAGAAAATGTCCCAATTAAAACAAGTCTAAAGAAATGTCCAATCAAAGGCATCCAGGGAAAGATACCTTGGTTCAAGAAGGCCAATGAAGTTCAGGGTTTCTCTCTCAAGTTGAGAAGGCACATGGCAAACACAGTCAGGGCTTCTCTCTTGGCTGGAAGGACACATGGCAAATACAGCATCATCTTCTAGCTTTCTCTCCTGGCTTCCAGTTTCATGAAGCTCCCTGGGAGGTATCTTCCTTCTTCATCTCCAAAGGTCACTGGCTGGTGGACTCTCTGCTTCGTGGTGCTGCAGCATTCTCTGCTCTCTCTGAATCTCTCTCTCCAAAATGTTTCCTCTTTTATAGGACTTCAGAAACTAATCAAGACCCACTCAAATGGGTGGAAACATGTCATCCCTTAATCCAATTTAACAACCACTCTTGACTAAATCACATCATCCAGGGAGATGATCTCATTACAGTTTCAAACATACAGTATTGAATACAGATTATTCTACCTTTAAGGAATGGGTTTTATATCAAAACATGGCTTTTCTTAGGGGGCATACTTTCTTTCAAACCAGCACACATGGCTACATGAGACACCTTTATAAATTTATATCTATGGCTATATCCTGCTGGACCCTAGCTAATACAGTCACACTTCTTGGCTTTAAAATGTGTTACATAGCTATACTAATCAAAACAGCATGGTACTGGCACAAGGACAGCATATAGAACAATGGAATCAAATTGAGAGTTCAGAATTAACACTCGCATCTATGGACAACTGATTTTTGACAGAGATTCTCAAGTCCATTCAATGGGGAAAGAATAGTTTCTTCAACAAATGGTTCCAGGAAAACTGTATATCCATATACGCAAAAGAATAAAGGTGGACTCCTACCTCATAACTTGTACAAAAATTAACTCAAAATGGATCAAAGACCTAAATATAGGAGCCTAAACTAGAAAACTCCTAAAGAAAGCATACAGAAGAATCTTTAGGACCTTAAGTTACTATATGATTTCTTAAACTTTACACCAAAAATGCAAAAACAAAATAAAAGAAATAGATAAATGAGAATACATAAATTTTAAAACTTTTGCACATCAAAGGACTTGATTAAGAAAGTAAAAAAAAAAAAAATTGAGAAAACCTTCTCGACCAAAAGGGGGAATAGGGAAATGGGACAAAGTGTCAATGGCTGAGAGATTCCAAACAGAGTCGAGAGGTTATCCTGGAGGTTATTCTTATGCATCAAGTAGATATCATCTTGTTATTCAAGATGTAATGGAGAGGCTGGAGGGAACTGCCTGAAAATGTAGAGCTGTGTTCCAGTAGCCATGTTTCTTGAGGATGATTGAATAATGATACAGCTGTCACAATTTGTGTGATTGTGAAAACCTTGTGTCTGATGCTCCTTCTATCTACCTTGTCAACAAAGGAGTAGAACATATAGAATAAAAATAAATAATAGGGGGAACAAATGCTAAAACAAATTTAGTTTAAATGCTAGTGATCAATGAAAGCAAGGGGTAAGGGGTATGGTAGATATAATCTTTTTTTTTCTTT
>PVIY010051458.1:0-15684 GCA_004026745.1 Myrmecophaga tridactyla
CTCGACTCTGTTTGGAATCTCTCAGCCATTGACACTTAGTCTCATTTCACTCTTCCCCCTTTGGTCGAGAAGGTTCTCTCAATCCCTTGATGTTAATTCTCAGCTCATTCTAGGGTTTTTTTTCCGTCCCTTGATGCTGAATCTCAGCTCATTCCAGGATCTCTGTCCCACGTTGCCAGGAAGGTACACATCCCTGGGACTCATGTCCCACGCAGAGAGGGGTAGGGTGGTGAGACTGCTCATCATGTTGGCTGGAGAGAGAGGCCACATGTGAGCAACAAAAGAGGCCCTCCTGGGGGTGACTCTTAGGCCTAAATTTTAAGTACACTTGACCTATCCTTTCTGGGGTTAAGTTTCATATGAACAAACCCCAAGACTGGGGGCTCAGCCTATAGCTTTGGTTGTCCACACTGCTTGTGAGAATATCAAGAATTCAACTTGGGGAAGTTGAATTTCTCCCCGTTCTCACCATTTCCTGAAGGGGGCTTGCAAATATTTTTCCAGTCACTGATGAAATCATTCTGGGATTCATCGGGGCATCACTCTGGACAAACCAGCAAAATCTCATGTGGCTACCTGAGATTCCAAGTACTTATATTTAATCAAACTATCTACATGGGTTATATTAGGAAATGCTCTAGTCAAAATATAAATTTTGTGACCAATCCACTTCTTAGTTCTAAGGGTAATTTATAGTTACTTTGTCCCTCCAATGAATCTGAAACTTTATGGTCTGGTAGAGATCACAGAGGTTCCATCATCTGGTCAGATCATATTGGATCTTGTATGCCACACTAAGGGAGTCTGGACTTTATTTTTGAAGCTACTGTTTCTCAAACTTATTTATTCATTTATTTTTTACACAAATGACTCCTAACATCTAATTTCCTCCTAACCCTACCCCAAAGTCTTCAAGGAGAAGTGACACTACAGGAACAGATTATATATTTATCCTGTAGCTTCATGTGCCATCTGGTATACTATGACTTTTTTTTTGGGTGCCTGTACCTCAGAGTTTGAAAAGCACAACTAGGCGTCACAAAGGATTTTAATTGCAGTAGCAACAATTTCCAGTCTTATTTTGGAAGGTTAATTTAGCAATAAAATAATATGAATTGCAGTGATGTGTGTTTGGAAGTAGAGAGATCAATTAGGCTACTGCAGTAATTCGGGTAAGAGAAGTTGAGAACCTAAGTTAGGTTAATAGCAGTGAGAAAGTCTGAGGAAGGGATGAGAGGCTAAGATCTAAACCAAGATCTAAAAAGCAGAGATCTGAAATCTCAATCTTTATTAAAATAGGGAATATAAGATACTATTTCTATCTTTAAGTACAACACCTGAAGGTACAAGGTCTTTAGTATAGAGGGAGGCTGTCTATGTGGGGCATAACTCCCAGGGGTGTGGACCTTCCTGGCAACATGGGACAGAAATCCTAGAATGAGCTGGGACTCAGCATCAAGGGATTGAGAAAATCTTCTTGACCAAAAGGGGGAAAAGTGAAGTGAGACAAAGTGTCAATGGCTGAGAGATTCCAGAGTCGAGAGGTTATCCTGACGCATTAAATAATATCACCTTTTTAGTTAAGGAGAGGCTGGAGGGAACTGCCTGAAAATGTAGAGCTGTGTTCCAGTAGCCATGTTTCTTGAAGATGATTGTATAAAGACATAGTTTTTACAATGTGACTGTGTGATAGTGAAAACCTTGTGTCTGCTGCTCCTTTTATCTACCTTATCAACAGATGAGTAAAACATATGGATTAAAAATAAATAAATAATAGGGGGAATAAATGTTAAAATAAATTTAGTAGACTAAAAAAAAAAAGATAGAGGGAGGGCACTACAAAGATTATAGGGAGGACAAGTTTGGAGGTGATCAATAGTAAGCTCAGTATTGGATGTACCAATGTTCAGGTTTATAAGTTATCTATAGATACGGATAAAGCAGTTGAATATATTAATTTGGGGCTAAGAGGAAAGATAGACAAAAATGCAACGATTTGAAAAATGTGATCCAAATATAACTGTCACTCAATATCTTATTTCAGAAAGGACTTAAGGCAGTTTGCAATAACATAAATTATGACACAGAGGAATAAATTAAAACTGGGGAAAAGGAAGAAAGAAAAGCCAGGGCAGAGTGATGGCCATTAAAAGGTTGCAAGTAACCTCAGAAGAACAGTTTTAGGAATATGACAAGGACACAAGCCAGATTGCAAATGGCTGGAGAATGGAATAGCAAAACAACCAAATAGACAATTTTGGTTGTGAAGAAAAGAATAGCTAGGATCCACTTATAGGACAGGGGATCACTTTTTTTTAAGTGTAAAACAAAAGAGATTTATTTTAAGTTCACAGAATTTCTGGGAGGACCAGAACCAAGCATGGACACCACACTGCTAGAATCACCCAGCCTAGGAGAAACACCCAATTACACTGTGAAAGTTACAGTAAAAATTCCACTGCTGCCACTGCCTATTCCACAAAACCCTAGCCTTTCTGCCACGGAAGCTGTAGATAAAGTAAAAAAAGTATTAACTGAGATATCTTCACACACATACAGTCCATCCAAAGTATGCAATCAGTGGCTGACAATATCATCACAAAGTTGTGTATTATCACCATGATCATTTTTAGAACATTTGCATCACTCCAGAAAAAGAAAAAAAGTCATACATTCCATACCCCTTACTCCTTCCTTTCATTGACCATTAATATCTCAATCTACCCAATTTTTTTTAACCCCATATGCCCCCCTATTTACATATTTATTTTTCTTGTCCTTATTTATTTTTTTTTTACTCATCTGTCCATACTCTGGATAAATTCTGTACCAAATAAACATCTCTTCTTTTGGCCTCACACAGATGTTCAAGTCTTAAAATATGGATGATATCATTCTTTATCTTGTATTCTGATTTACCTTAGTCCTATCCAGATCAGCTTCATTCATATCTCTAGATGAAGTCTGAGCACTTTTTCATCTTTTTAAACAGCTGCTGTATGGGGTAATTCTTTGTTTTTTCTTTTAATTTTTTTAAGCATAACAACATACAAACATAAACATTCTTGCTATATGGTCATTCCTTTCTTGATATATAATCAATAACTCACAATATCATTACATAGTTCTATATTCATCACCATGTTCATTTCTTAGGACATTTGCATCAATTCAGAAAAAGAAATAAAAAGAAAAAAGAAAAAAACTCATACATACCATACTCCTTACCCCTCCCTCTCATTGACTGCTAGTATTTCTATCTACCCAATTTATTTTTGCCCGTTTCTATACCACTTATCACTCCCTCTCATTGATCACCAGCATTTCAATCTACTAAATTTATTTTAACATTTGTTCCTTCTATTATTTATTTATTTTTAATTGTATGGAGTAATTCTGACTTTCATAGCTTCAGAGCTCTAACTTTGAGAATCAGCCGTCATATAAATACCCGACATTTCAAGGGGCGACCAGGTTATGTACAAATAGTTAAGTATCTCAGAATTTAAAAATAACAGTTACAAGTCTGGAATAGATGTGGCTGCTATAAGAGCTTAAATCTAGCCCCAACTTGATAACCCATGCTTTCAACTTCAATTCTCCAAGTTGGTATATTATAGTTAGTCCATATGGGTGAAGCATGATAATATTTGTCTTTTTGTTTCTGACATTTCATTCAACATACTGTCCTCAAGGTTCATTCACTTGGCTGCACGCTTCTAAACAGTTCTTAAACTGGGACCACAGTCAGGCTTCAAGGGATCCACAAAGTCTTTGACATTATATTTAAAATGTTGTAAGCATGTATGTGTGTGTATGTCCATTTCTCTGGCAAGCATATCCACAGCACTTCTCACCTTTACAGAAAGAATTGTGATATTTTTCAGGAAAACCACTGCCATTTGACCAAAGAGACTTCAAGATACTTATTAAAAAAAAGTTCCTTAACATATTTTTTTCTGCTTATAAAATATAAACTTGTGAAATAAAACAATCCCCTCAGACAGAATCAATGTAAACAATGTATACTTGACAAATATTGATGCCTGTTTCAACCACCCCAGAAAGTAACTGACTTATGTTACCCAAAGTGCTTTTACATTCACACCAGACTCCTCTCTCTCATAGCTTACACCTTTGAACATTTCTGCAAAATCACAATGCAAAGTGGACAAATCTTTATTACATTCATGATCTGTTTTTCAATTTATTAAACCCTGGTTCTACTCCTAGTCAATTAATGTATGGCTTCAAATAAGAAAAAGATTTTATTTTGTCCTTATTTAGCTGGTAATTGCTTTTTAAATACTGATGTTTATCATAAAGGGTATTTTTTTTAACTGAAAAAATAATTAATACATATAAATGAAATAAAGTTTTACAATGGCTAGAAGCTGCACAGTCAGTGACCTCTGGCCTACCCCTCCAAAAAACTCTTAAAATAATATACATGCCTTAAAACAAGTTAGGGTTCTGTCTTCTTGGACATTCAGAATGGCCTCAAGGCTTTCTGAAAAGCCCCACTTTGTCTCTTGACTAGATGGGAAGGACTGTAAATAAATGACTAGTTGAGCCACTAGCACACTGGTTGTGAAAAAGTAGGAAAAAAATGAAAAGTGTTTTTCCAAGCCACACTATCCCAAATTTGGTTTGTAATACAGAGGCAATCAACAAAATGACCTGGGTTTTAATTCTGCTTCTGTTATTCATTAATGTTACCAACTCTATGCAAATTACTTATCTCTCAGAACCACAGATTTTTCACCTTTGTAAGAAAGGAAGAAAGGAGCTCGCCTAGAAGTAAGACATCTTTTGGACTTATAAAAAAGAAATGTCTCTGTTGCATGGCTTCTTTCCCTGTCCTTCTAACATTCATTTCTGAAGATCTTCACCGGAAACATTTATGCAACACAGTTCACTGGACAACAGTGTTTTGGGTAATTTTCTCTTAAAATGGTTCTCATCATCCTAAGTCTTGTGTTTTTAGCATACTCACCCCCAGATGGCTCTCACAGCAGAAATTCGAACTGATGGGGGTTGTGTCTCATGAAGACCACTAACTGTTGCCTGTAGGAACTGCTGGATCAGTTCAGGGGACATAGCAACAGTGAACCGGCTGGCAGCCCACAGCGCCCGGCCTAAGAGGAAAGGTGATACTAGGAGAAAGAGACAGAAATTAGGTGATAATGATGAAAATTCTTATTACTTGCCCTTCCTTCTTCTCACCTCCCTTCCTCAACTTGTCACAAGCAACTGGATACTGCCTAATATATATTAGCTTATTTGAGAGAACAACCGTGATCTTATAAGGTAAAAGTAAATGTGTGACCCATGGTACAGAATCAATTCCCCAGTTTCATTTTTTACAACTGCAAAGTAGGTCTTGGAAATTCTTACACTAAAAAGACTGTTCCTTCCTGCAGCTATCATTATCTCTCCTTTTTAAAAATTCTCACTATCTCTTATTTATACTACTATTTAGTCTTCTAAACACCTTCTCCACTGCCAGTTTCATCCTATTCTTGGACCACTATTAAAACATGATAGTGTTCTGGTCATGTCATTCTTCTATTTAAAATCTGTCAATGTATCCTATAACCCACCAACTACAGACCATCTTAAGCTAGCACCGGCATTCAAGGTTTCCTAAAATCAGTCTCTAATATTACCTATGATTTATGCTCTTCTAAATGAACTACACACTGCTCTCCAGCAACTTATTTCTTACTTTGCCATCTCTGTGCTTATCATTTATATGATAAGCCAACACACTCACCTCTTCTTGCATTACCTAACTGATTTCTCAGGGTGTAGTAATTCTAAACTTTCTGTGCAGCCCTAATTTTATATCTTTAGCTTTCTCATGTTATATATTTTGTTTGATAATCTAGCCACCAGCATGAAGATTACTTACTGCCTACTTGAGGACAGAAACTATACTTATTCAGCTGGTTACAGGACCTAACTTAGTTACTTGCCCAATAAACATTTAGTTGACAGGAACCATTGAAAAGAACCTAACAAACCATGGTAATCAAATTATTATATAATGTAAAGTGCTCAAAGTATGATCCAGAGAGTTTAGGGGTGCCCAAAGCTAAAAACTACCTTCATAATAATACCAAGATATTATTAGTCTTTTCCCTCATTCTTTCATCAAATGAACAGTGGAGTTTTCCAGAGGTTATAGAATGTACAACGCCATGGCTCTGACTGCTAATGGAATGAGTGCGTGTATTTCCTACATTTTAAAAATTTCTGTTTAAATTTCAAATATGTTAGATACAGATATACAACTCACATTAAAAAAAGATCCCTTTGGGGGCTGTAATAGTTTTTATGATTGTAAAGGGATCCTAAAATCAAGTTTCAGAATGGCTGGTGTAGAAAAACTAATTCTGAAAGGCTTTTGGCTATAGGCAGGGTAACTAATGAAATATATGGAGCCTTTTCTAGTCTTAATATCAAATTTTCTAAAATCTCCACGAATTTTTGAAGATACTTTGCTAGGACAAACTATAATAAATATCTTAATGGGTCTGAGAAGTCCCAATACTTTCACTCAACACATAATAATGGAATGCCTATCATGTTCAAGGTACTGTGGGGATACAAAGATATATTAGACATGATCTCTACTCTCAAAGACCTTACATCCCAGTAGGAGAGAGAAAACATATTCATCATCTACAATATAATGCAGCATATGATATGTGCAGAGAGAAATAGGATATTCCCAATGGATCTGAGCTCTGGAAGTGCCACCATTTTAATTCTGTGATTCAGAGAGTGGAAGCGATGGCCTGAGATATCTTCTAACAGATTACCTATGGCTTAAGCTACACCCAGAGCTATTCTACAAAGGAGAGCCAAGTGAATGAATTGAGACAGGTACAAACAATGCCATATTTGTCCCAGGATAAGTACCCAGAGAGGAGGCAAAAACAGCATTTTGGAACAGAGGTCTGGCTCTAAGAATGAGAATAAATTATAGCACATGTAGCAGAAAATGTCACACACAGAGGTAATAATGATTCTTAATTATTACTTTACATTGGAGAAATCAGTCTAATGGCAAAAGGCTACTTTTATTTATTGTTATTATTTTTTAGAGCTACCTTTTTAAGGTAACTAAAAAAAGAGATGAGAATGCAGCATTTTTAAGTATTCAGATAAAGGCCAAGAATAAAGTTTGAGAAAAATGACAGGAAATACACAGGAAGAATGAGCTTGACACAAGCCTGAGGGCATCCTGGACTTTATATAATAATGAGAGAAGAACTCAAACCAGAGTTCTCAAGCTGTAGCAACTGGATTTGCAATCCATTTAAATGTCAAGAATGGCCAGGAATAGGAATAGGAATTCTCATTTGGGAAGAAATGTGAACAGAATGGAAGATTTGTAAAGTAGACAGTATTGGTCTCTTAACTGATGCTTGAGTTAAGGTCTCTGGGTTGTTTTAGATGTTCAGATGAGTTCCAGCTCTAGGATGAAACAATTTTCTTCCCAAAAAGCACAAAAACACCTGGCCTTTCTATTTTTTGTTTTTTTTTTTACTTTTTTAACGTTTATTTATTGTTAAATATATACAAAGAAAAGAAAGAAAAGGCAATGATTTTCAAAGTACACTTCAACAAGTAGTGACAGAACATATTTAAGTGATTTTTAAAAAAATGTCTAACTACCTTTTTTTTTTTTTTTTAATTTGCATATGGGCAGGAGGCACCAGGGATCGAACTCCAGACCTCCAGCACGGCAGGTCAGAGCTCTGCCTGCTGAGCCACGGCAGCCGCTCTCTAACTACCTTTTTTGAAAGAATACTCTAGAACACATACTTTCCAACTCCTTCTCTTAATTGTTATTTACGCCATTAAAAATAATATCTATTGATAATGGCTAGAAGTTCTCTATTTAGATTGCTTACTATGTGCTACTTATTCTTTTAAGCATATTAGCTCATCCAATCCTCACGGTCTATAATGTAGGTCACATTATTATCCTCACTTTACCGGTCAGGAAACTGCAACTTTGAGGTACTAAACAAGTTGACCAAAGTCATGTCACTAGTTAATGATGTAATACCTACATTAACTCTAAATGAGAAAAATATTACCCACAAGCAGTGACCCACTTTGCCTTGCTCTTAGTTCACCTCCCAACACCGACAGATGCATCTGTCGGGCCCTGCACAAGCCCTGCCCTCCCTGCCATCACAATGGACTCACTGTTCATACTCTTATATGAAGACATCTATGGGATCCCATCCCCTTTTGCCTATACCAGGACGTGGCTCCAGCAAATTTCCCTCACTCCTGCTTGATCAGTTCCCCCTACCCTACTATTGTATCCTTTTCACCAGCACATGATACAAACATTGCGGCATTTTTCCCACTTTAGAAAAAAAGAAAATCACCTCCCTTGATTCTACATCCCCTCTCAATTTCTGTTCCTCCTTTCAGCCAAAATTTTAAAGAGTTGTCTGTTCTCCCTGTGTTCAATTCTCTCTGGAATGCACTCCACCTGTTTTTTTTTTTTTAATTTTTAAAATTTATTTGTTTTTTTATTTATGATATATAACCACATACATTCTTATCATATGATCATTCCGTTCTTGTTATATAATCAATAACTCACACTATCATCACATAGTAGTATATTCATCATCATGATCATTTCTTAGAACATCTGCATCAATTCAGAAAAAGCAATAAAAAGAAAACAGAAAAAATCTCAAACATACCCCACCCCTTACCCCTCCCCTTCGTTGATCACCAGCATTTCAATCTACTAAATTTAACATTTGTTCCACCTATTATTTATTTATTTTTAATCCATATGTTTTACTTGTCCGTCGATAAGGTAGACAAAAGGAACATCGGACACAAGGCTCTCACAACCACACAGTCACACTGCAATAGCCATAGCATCATACAATTATCTTCAAGAAACATTGGCCTTCCTATTTAAGACAACAAAGTAACTGAATTGATGACATTTCCCAAGATTTTCCAAGACCCTGGCATTGTGCTGAAACATACCTGAGAGGTTGAGGTCTGCAAGGATGACATTGGTTAGGAACCCATGCATGTCAAAATGGATCCTGCCATTTTTCACACTGTCAGTAATGATGGATTTCACTGAGCCTAGAGCAAGCATGCATGCTTCATGGATCTTCCACCTGGGAAAGGGATACAACAGGCTGGTTAAACTAACTATACTGCTAAAAAGATAAATATTTGAGGGAAGAACATTCAGGAAAGGTCATCCAGCACAACTTGACCCATAAGGGCCACTTATCTGTCTTTTCAATCTAAATCTATAGTTCAAACAGTGAAATTTAGTAATAACAGATTTTTCTAATTAAAAACAAAGCAAAAGTCCCTCTCCTTTCAAGGATTTTTAAAACAAAAGCAACTTAACCAATTACTTAAAGAACAGATGATTCAAAGCAAGGATTTACTTGCCTCAGATCTGACGCCCAGAACATGTCCCTAAGTTACACATCTGCTGCTCACTCCTTACCAGTGCTCAGTGCCGCTGGTTTTTGTTTGCTCGGCTTCTTGTAAATGTCGGGTGGCTGCTGCAGCCAGGGCTGCTGCACTCTCATTCTGGAAATCTGTGGCCACAGCCTAGGGAGAGAAAAGAGGGACTAATAAATCTTTTGGTGCAAATTAAACCCATTTTAATCGCAAGTTGCTTTAGTCAGGATACTACCTACCTGAAAGATTCAAGCTCTTTCACATACATATGTGAAACCCTGATTAGTTGTAACAAAAAATGTGATCCCAGTTATTTAGGGCCTCTAATTAAATTAAAGTAACAGCTGCATTTTTGCAGTGCCCAGGCACTGTTACAGATAACCAGCTGCACCCTTTGACTATATCCAGCAGGGTATAAATGGACAATAGTAGATTCAGTTTGGATGCCTATGGACCAGAAATATTTATTATTTTGGAGCTGATTGTGGAAAAATAGGCTAATCTACTAATTGATATCTGTGTGATCTTTAATAGGTGTCTTAAAAATACAAAATTATAATGAGAACAAACCTCCCACACAACAGGCAGCAAGTGGCAGCTTCTTCACAGCACTTCAGCCCAGAGACAACTGATAGGCTCTAGTCAGAGGAGCCAAAGAAAACAGGAGCAGATGTTTGAATGTTTATTTCTCAGCAAGGCTTTTTTTTTTTTTTAAAGTTTGCCAACCTCTGGTCTGTGCTATCGAGTGGATTAAATGGAAATGCTCCTGATTCAACAGCCCTTACTTATTAGAATATTTTATCCTCCATATAATTCTTACATCTAATATTTACTTGTAAATTAGAACCAACAGCAATGACTTTGGAATTCACAAGTCTCAAACTCTGAGATGTTCTCTTATATTCTCAAAAAAATTTGAAATAGGTTATATATGTTGTTAGAATTAAAAAAACAAACAAAGGAAAAAACATCTATAAGGCTGTACAACACAAACAGGGAAACCTAATGTAAACCATGGACTACAGTTAATAGTACAATTACAACAACAATCTTTCATCAACTCTAATAACAAAGGTACTGCATTAATGTAAGATGTTAATGGGGGGTATATGAGAACTCCATTTTCTGTATGATTTTTTCTGCAGACCTACAATTTCTCTAGTAAAAAAAAATCTGACCTACAGCTATCCACAGCATGCTTAGCTTGAGTTAAATGTCTAGATTGAAGAAAAGCTCAAGTGACTGATTCAGATAGAGTACCAAGACAATCCTCTTACCAGCAATAGGTCTTGAGCTGCAATCCTAACAGTATAGGAGAAAGTATCATCATCTTCATCTTCCACAAATTGTTGGGGGTTGGCTGTCCATACCTTTATCTGAAAGGGTGATGAAGTCAGGTCTTTGTTGAGGTTGCCTCCATTGGTTTATATGTTCTCTCTTTTAATACGTGGGAAGACTGACCTTTACTTTTACCTTGAACAAAGGTCTAGCCTCAAAAATCGTTTCTCTTTGATGCAGAGAAGCAAATCCTTTATCAGCGATGTATAAAACAATGGCAATTGCTCTCCAGCAGATACTATTTTAGAATTTAGCAGATTACTAGCTCCCTACTATTGTCAATCAGCTGTTACTCTTTAATGGATCAATTTTTTGAATCTACTAGGTCTGATGGAATATTTACTGTGAAAATCACATGACAATTCCTGTCCTGTTTTATAGGAGAGGCAATTACCTTATTCTTTAATGCTCTTTTCTGCTTTTAATGACTCAACCAGGGCAATGACCTAATCTCTGTATTTCACTATTTACAGGAAAGGTGTAAGTTCTTCGACATACTAGGGTCTTTGGCTAGCGGTCCTGCAGATTTTCCTAATGGTAAAAAATATTTTTTTTTTGAGGGGGTGCATGGGCTAGGAATCAAACCCAGGTCTCCCACATGAAAGGCGAGCATTCTACCACTGAACCACCTGTGCATCTGCTACTAATGGTAAAAAATATTCTGAAAGTCCAATAATCTAAAATAGGAGTTGATAAAACCCTATCCCAGGAATTTGGCAATAAAACGATGTCACTGTTTTCTTGAAGTTAGTCTCTTAGTGATTATTTTTAGAAACAAAGTGTTCACTTGATCTAGGCTTCACATTGATTAAATTTCGTCTCCCAAATACAAGCTGGTAATTGTCTCCAGTAAATATTTACCTGCTCTTCAGTGATTTGCATGTACAGGATAATATAGTAAATCAACTCAGGCAAGGCTTTCTTCACAGTGCTTTTGAATTTGCTATTTTCTAGCAGAGTGTGGACAAATTCAAAAATGCTAAAGACAAGATTCTCAAAGCCTAGGACTTCACCTAAAGGAAATATACATGAGAAGAAATTAATGATAAGAAAGCAAAAGGACATTAATTATAAGTTAATGAATATTTAAAGTACTTATTATTCCCAAGGGATTGGTAGAGGGGGCTGGGGAGTAAAAGAATAGAATTTTGAGGATATTAGATATTTTGTTTTTTTCAAGTAAAAGAATGAGGAGTGCTGAATATACTAGTAGGTCTGCTTCTTTATATGACTTACCTAAAAATATTAAAACAAATAAAAGTATCATCATCTGGGACCTCAAAATTAAACTAGACAAAATGCTAAGAGTAGGCTGGCATAAATCACCTCTAAGGTATCTATTCAAACTCAGAAATTCTATGATATTATGAGATTTTATACAAATGACTACGAGGAAGAGGTGAAACATTTTCAATTTCTTATTTCCCCATGGATGTCCTATACTTCTATATAATGTTTATCGCATCTAATACGTTGAAAGGAAACTCAATTAGAAAACTCTCTTAAGAGAGTGAAGCCTCTAAGTTACTGTTTGTTTTTCTGTCTCTGGCTCCTTTTTTTTCCCTTATATCTCCTTTCCCACTAACCAGTAATGTCTGTTAAGGTCAGATAAACTACATACCATCAGAATCCACAGGATCTTCTACTTCCTCAGTGTAATTTACTTCTGTCCTCACATAAGTATGATGAATAGTAAAGAAAAAGAATTTGGAGACTGCTTTACATATAGTTTATAAGGGAATGCATTCCAATAAGGAGTAGATACTTTTAAAAACCGGTTAAAAAAAGCGGAACCTCATGAATGCAAGACCCATGCTAGATTCCCAACTATGGGTGGCAGCATATCCCTTAAGCTTTCAGGAAAGGATATAAAGCTGCACTCTCAGTTAGGGTGTTCCAAACAATGGGCAGAATCTGTTGCATGGAGGAAACCATGTGCTTTGGGAAGTTTTTCACCAAGGCTGTCACTGCCTGAGAAGTTTAAGAGAAAAAGACCCAAGAGTTACAAGTGACGCAGAAGAAATTAATGATTTCAGACAACCTCCTCAAACTCCAAATACTACTTTATTGGTAGTAAATGTTTACCTTTAGGACTTCCATCTTAAACCCACTGTCAGATGTGGGGCCATCTGGTATCTGAAGGGCCTGAACAAAGGCTTCTGTGAACTGCTGCACCACAGGAAAGATCAGGACTTTGGCTGCACCCTGATAACAGAAACCAAAGTCAATGCTGGACATACCTCTAGCCAATGCTTCAATGTAGATATCAAATACTGAGATTCAAGGTGTCTAAAGATCTCTCCAAGATCAGGTTCCAATTAGAAGGACATAGCTATAGAGTCACTGAGGTGTTACTCAAGGTCTCTTGAGTCCTTATTTAACACTTGTAGTTCCTCACAACAACTCTCTTAGAAGCTATTATGTAAGACCAACTTTTCAAAATCACTTCTAAATCACAGGGATTAGTGCTTTATAGCTAGCTTTGTTTCATACAAGAGGGTCTTAAAAGAGTAGGAAATTTCTTAACAATGACAAGTATGATAATCAGGACAGGACAAAGTACGAAAAGAAACAGGGCTCAAACAAAAGGAAACTAGGCCATATACAAGTGAAAAATTTAACTAAATGTTAAATCTACTACCCACAACACTGGTGAGTGTGCTTTCTGGTCCTATTTTCATGAAATGAGTCGCTGCTATGCCTGCAAAGACTTTTTTATTTATTTATTTTTATTGATAAGACCAAACAACATACAAACATGAAGATTCTTAACATATGAATACTACATATTTGGTGTACAATCAATGGTGCATAAAATCATCACATAGTTGTTTGTTCATCACCATGATCATTTCTTAGAACATTTGCATCACTCCAGAAAAATAAAAAGAAAAAACTCATACATACCATGCCCCTTACCCCTCCTTCTCAATGACCACTAGCATTTCCCCTCTACCCAATTTATTTTAACATCTGTTCCCCCTATTACTTATTTATTTTTAATCCTTATTTTTTACTCATCTGTCCATACTGTAGATAAACGGAGCATCAGTATAAGGTTTTCACAATCCCTACACAGTCACTTCTGCAAAGACTTTTGAGCGTGATGTCTATTATTTAACCAAAGGCTCACTTACCTTTTCCAGCTCCTCCATGTTACAGATCATATGGGCACAAGTGGTAAAAATTTCCACAGCTCGGGAGCGAGTTCGAATGCCATACACCTGGATAAAGGTTATAGCATAGCCATGAGATGAAGGTATGTGTGTGTGTTTCTATGACCACAGGTAAAACCATGACTACTCAATCTTCACACAGGATTGCATCCTCTACAGAGAAGGGAATAATCATTCATGTCCAGCAGACACCTTTCTTTTGTAATTCAAAGAATGAGAGGCAGCAAGGTTAAACTGTTAGAATTTATTAGGATAACCTTCTATATAGGCATATGTAGGCTGATTTGATAAAAATTATCAGGCTGGGTACTGCTTGAACTTCCAACATGGCCAATGTATTTCTTTTAAAAGGTAAAGATTCCTGGTGGGGAGTGGGGAGAGGTAGTAGAGGGGTTAAAACATGACCTATCAGGCATTCATTTCTTACTCTGAATGAGTTACCATTTACACCACATGAATCAAATATATATGCAGTATATTAAGGGTCACTTATGTACAATACAATAATAAACTGCTTCCATAGACATAGCTGAAGTGGGCAAGCTTAGGTGAGATGTCTCAAGGAGCGTCCAGAGACAGCATAAAGGCACTAGGTACTTAAGGGTAATGGGATGCCAGGAAGTACAAGACATGAGAAGAAACATTTCACCCTTTTATCACAGGTTTACCCTTGTAATTATGAGTGAAAAGTTCTGAGGCTAATGCAGACTCATTAGTTCTGGTCTGCAGATAGGGGCATCAGAAATGACATCAATGGCACGTGGGCTAAGATGGGAAGTGTGACCAGAGCCTGAGCTGCCCTTATTTGCTGTGTGATCTTGGGGCTGAGATTTCATACCTCGGCCATAGTGAAGATCTTGTACATTTCTGGAAGAATAACAGGAGCAACAAGTGGCATCTGCGTGTCTGTCACTTCTCGAGTAAATTCTACAAAGAAAAAAGTAGCACTATAAGGAAATATTGCTTTATAAGGACATTAAGTGTGAAAATTTCTTGAAATGCCTCTAGGTGGTAGATCCCAAACAGACAGCATGCAGGTGGTCTTATACTGGGGAAGGAAAAGAAACAAGTTACAGATGATTTGTTAGAAGGAAAAAGAGAACAATTTGGTAATAAAGGAAAATACAAGAGATTAAGAAAGAAAACCTTGATATAAATACTGAAAGAAAACCTGTAATGGAACTCCATAAAAGTCCTTATGAGGCCCAATTTGGGGGATACTCTGTATTAATCAAGTTTGTGCCCTTCTGTCAACATACAGGTGCAGTTTAGTTCTTACCTTCAGTTCTGTTTCCAATATTCTGACAAGCTGTTTTGATGCAAATGAAAAAATACAGA
Source organism: Myrmecophaga tridactyla (assembly GCA_004026745.1). Taxonomy (NCBI): domain Eukaryota; kingdom Metazoa; phylum Chordata; class Mammalia; order Pilosa; family Myrmecophagidae; genus Myrmecophaga; species Myrmecophaga tridactyla. The sequence continues at coordinate 15,333 of PVIY010051458.1, forward strand.
AAGGGACTTCCCTCATGAATGTGGCATAAAGCAATCTATTCGTGGAATGAGACTTGAAGAAGGTGAAGGAAATATAGGACCCCTTTCCCTTTACTTCCCCCAAAAAACACAAGGCCCTGAGACAGTCTGAAGGATTCTGGATCTCAGTTACCAAGAGGTGAAATACAAGCTCTTAAGTTCTAATAACTTACCTTCTGTTTAAATACTTTTTCTGGCTCTTCCACATTATCACTATAAAAATGGAGCTAATCGATAGGGATTTTTTTTTAATATTCATCACCATGATCATATCTTAGAACATTTACATCAATTCAGAAAAAGAAATAAAAAGAAAAAAGAAAAAAATTTATAC
>PVIY010051459.1:0-15675 GCA_004026745.1 Myrmecophaga tridactyla
TTTTTTTCAAGTATAACACTGTATCAACTAGAGTTCAATTAGAGAAATAGAATGACTATGAGTCACACAAAGGAATTTATTATATGGATCTGGCCTCATCAGGACTGGATAAGCAGTCTGTGTAAGGCTGTTGCTTCTGTGTCTTGTTTTGGGCTGGAAGTCAGGAGGGTTGGGGAAAACAGATGGACATGAAGGAATGGAGAACAAAGGTAAATGGGAACACACGAGGACAAACGAATGACATCTGATTCTCACTGCCTGCAACCCTGATGATGAGGGTGTCCTGCAGAATACACGAGTGCCCTTCCCCATAAAGCTGCACACGCAACTGAAGAACATGGCAGAAGCTAAAGGAGCTACCGACTTGGTTGCTGCTGCCCAGGTGACCCATAGGATAAGCTGCTTCTCTTCACCATGGGGCAGAACATTCACCTGGGCCAGGATTCAGAGAAAGCTGGAGGAGGAGATCTGGCAGGAGCTAGAGATGCCACAGGCCTGGCTGCTGCCCTAAGTCAACAAAGAATCCCCCTCATTAAGTACCTGATTGCTTGCACCATTCACAAATATCCTGTACTGCTAATCCTCAACAGATGACTCCACTTGTCAGTCAACAACAGAAGACTTCTACAACAGCCTATATAGAGAATGGTGTTCTAAGCTGCCCATTGGGAAACCTGGTTTCCTTTAAAAAAAAAAAAAAAAAAGGTAGGACTGACCAAGCCAGCTTTAATGTTCTCCTTAGCTTGACTGAACTGTAGGCAGGCTTCTTCCTGCCTTATCTCGCTGATCATCTTCTCCATTGGCAGTTATATTATCCAGGTGCCTTATCTCTCTCTCCTCACCTGAGCTCTTACAGGATCCAAGGCAGCTTAATATCTGCAAAAGAAAACATTCTGAGGGCCACGGTGGCTCAGCAGGCAGAGTTCTCGCCTGCCATGCCGGAGACCCGGGTTCGATTCAAAATAAAAAGCATTCTGAGCCAAATGGTCCTAAAACGCAAGCTCAGTATAACACTTGCCCATCTCATTTAGCCTCCAGTAATTTTCCACCAGCCCACCCCAGTCCCTAAATACCCTGCCACTCTTTGTTTCAATGGGGTTGAGTTCAGAATTAGTTCTGGTCTGTTTTCTCTATTGCAATAGCCTTGTATAAAGCCATCCTTGAATGTGTTAAAAAACGACTTATACAAAGAAATTTACAATGACAACAGTTATCGTTTGATATGTCTTTTATTATTTACCAGAGGCATTTATTACTTAAGGGCATTCCAACTCCCACACAAGAGTACATTATTTCCTGTGTTTGATTCAATGTATGTTTTTTTTAATGTCTATATTAGAGAAGTTGCGGGTTTACAGAACAATAATGCATATAATACAGGATTCCCATACACCACTCTACCAACAACAAATTGCATTGGTGTGGAACTTCTGTGACAATTCACGATAGCATACTTTTATAATTGTATAATAGTTAAAGTCCATGTTTTAACTTAGGATTCACTGATCATGTAGTATATTTCAATGGATTTTTTAAAAATTTATTTTATCATACATACAATCTACCATTTCCCCTCTTAATCATATTCAGCTATATATTTCCATGCTATTAATTGCATTCACAATGTTGTGCTACCATCACTACCATCCATTACCAAAATAGTCCCATCATTCCAAATAGGAATCTGTATATTTCAAGCCTTAACTTCCCATTCCCTATTCCAACCCCTATCCCCTGGTAATCTAGATTCTAGATTCTAACTCTGTTTGCTTATCCTAGTTGTTTCAAATCAGTGAAATCATACAACATTTATCCTTTTCTGTCTGGTTTATTTGAAACCATACAATATTTGCCCTTTTCTGTCTGGTTTATTTTGCTCAATATGTCTTCCAGATTCATCTATATTGTCACGGGTATCAGGAATTCATTAGTTTTTATGGCTGAATAATACTGCACTGTATGTATAAACCACATTTTACTTATCCATTTATCAGTTAATGGACATTTGGGTTGCGTCCATCTTTTGGTAATTGTGGATAGTGCTACTGTGAACATTGGTGTGTAAATATCTGTTCGAGTACCTGCTTCCAAGTCTTTTGGGTATATGCCTAATAGTGGGATTGCCAGGTCACATGGTAGTCCAATACTTAGCTAAGGAACCACAAAACTGACATGCACAGCAGCTGCACCGTTTTATATTCCCGTCAGCCATGAATGAGTGTTCCTATTTCTCTGCATCCTCTCCAATACTTGTACATTTCTGTTTGTTTTTTTTTTTAATAGCAGCCATTCTAGTGAGTGTGAAATGATATCTCACTGTGTTTGTTTGTTTGTTTTTTCCACAAGCAGAATGCACATGCCTGGGGACCATAGCTCACCTTTGGCCAACAACACTTCCATTTGCATTTCTGGGATCTGCAGCCTTTATGGGGTCACTGTGCCTGGCCCAAGCCCCAGCTCAGGTTGGGGAAAGCCTAGGCTGTAGCTATCTCATTGTGTTTTAACTTGCATTTCCCTGATAGCTGATGATGTTGAGCATCTTTTCTGGCCATCTGTATATCTTCTTTGTAGAGATATGTGTTCAAGCATTTTGCCCATTTTAAAATTGGGTTGTTTGTCTTTTTGTTGTTAAGTTGAAAGATTTATTTATATATTTCTGGATATAAATCCTTTATTAGCTATGTGGTTCTCAATGCATGTTTTTCCACAAACTTTTTGCCCTAAAGAACTGTATCTCTAACGTGCTGACTTGTCACAGGAAATAGGGTGGGAATTTTTAACCATCACTTCTAACTTGGAGACATCAGTTCATTTCTAGAACAGCACTAAATGAAAGAATGATATGGCAATAACAGCAGTAATAATAACAAATGGGTTATCACTGCCATCTGGTGGTATAGATACAAAAATAAAGATAAAAAAATGATGCACTCAGAGATCAAAATAGAATTTGGGGGGGAAAGGCACAATTTTGTAAAATGCCAAGAAAAAAGTTTAATTCCAAAATGAGTATCAGATGTTTTATGTTGCTGAGCTGGAATTTGAATTGTTTAATCTCAAATTTTTTGTAATATCTAGGAACATAGAGGTGTTTCAAGTTTTCACTGATCATTGCCTTCCTTTCACCTCCCTATGGGACAGTGCCCCCTAAACTGTTATTACAGGAGAACTAAAAGTACAGTTGGGTAGAGAGTAAAAGGTAAACTTTCAATTTAGTGAAAAGTAAAGCTGTGTAGAGAGTAAAAAGGAAACAAACACCTCATCATCTGTTTGCATCTATCAGGTTCTTAAGGTGATTTCCTAAGAGATTGCCAACATGATTAAATCATTGCAAATTCAGGAAAGCACTATCTTGACAGTGTAGACTTGAAATGTCCCAGATCATGAATGTACAAGCGATTCTCATAGTCACTCTTTTTAATCTTCTCCTATCATATTGAAGCTTCTAGCATATAGTGAGTAATAGGCATTCCCATTAAACAGCAGACTACACTGTCTGGGTAATTAAATTCTCTTACATTGTACATGTGTGAAATTTGTCTGTTTCTGCCTTTAAGTCTTCATGCTCTCTTCTCTTTCCACCTGCACTGGTTTCAGTTTCCCAGCTGCTAAGACAAATACCATATAATGGATTTGATAAAAACAATGGTAATTTATTGGCTCATAGTTTTGAGGCTAGGAGAAGTCCAAAATTGAGGCATCAGAAAGGTGATGCTTTCTTCCCCAAGACTGTGGCATTCTGGGGCTGGCTGCCAGAGACCTTTTGTCTTTGACTTTTCTCTCACATGGCAATGCACATGGCATCCTCTCCTGCCTTCTCTCCCTGTCTGACTTTCACTCTAGCAATCCAGATTAAAACCAGCCTGATTCAGTGTGGTCACACCCTAACCAAAGCAACATCTTGAAATCATATTTACATTGAGGCCATACCCTCCATAAGGAGGGTCAAGACCAAGAACATGTCAAAACTGGGGTTCATGCCTCAACCCAACACATGTGCCTATCATTTGCCTCTCTACCTACATCTTTCCCAAACATCAAAATTCACCACCTTGGAAATGCTTCAGAGATTATCTACATGTGGTTCTGATCACCACAATTATGTCTTTAGGGTTTGCTTGATGAAAGGCAAACACAGTAAACGCACCAGGAAGGAGGCAGGACGAAGGAGTTCAGGCAGAGGCTTTATTTCAGGGACAGACAGAGCCACCTGAACAACACATTGAGAGAGAGAGAAACAGCTGCCTCGAGGTGGCGGGGATAGGGTTTTTATGGCTTCTGGTTTAGGGAGTTTGGGGCAAGGGTTAGGCGGGTTTCTATTAGTTAATTTTCAGAAATAGGGGGCTAAGTTAGGAGTTTGGCAGCTCTCCATTGGTAAAGTTTAAAACTTTGAGTGCTGTCTTAGGCAGGCAGGGTTATAAATGCCAGAGGGCCGATAGTGAGTAAGGGGAGTTTACCACAAGAATGCATCTGCTGGAGGGTGGGGGTTGGGTAATGGAAGGTTATCGCAAGAGGGCAGCTGAGGGAGGGTGAAGGAGACACAGGGCTGGTGTGGGTAGGGGAGAGAGAGGCTTTCTGAAATATTTGCCAGGGGCAGGTTCCATCCTGGGGGGAAGGGGGTCCTCCAGACCTAACACTTGCTATGTGACAGACACTGTTTTTAACATATTTTAATTTAAATTTTTTTCAAATTTTAAAATTTTCTCAAAAAAACTTGAGAAATTAATATCCCTTTTTAAGAGTTGATAAAACTTGACTCAAAGCAGTAAATAACTTACCAAAATCCACAAGAGAAGTAAGTGGAGAGAACTTATTTAAACTATAAGGTCTATGTAGTTTAACTACCAAATTCATTCCTTCCTCCTAATCATTCTAGCATCTCTTCTGCCCACATGTGCACCCCCCACCAAACACACACACACACACACACACACACACACACGCATGCATGCATACTCATGCAGCTTTGTAGGACAAAATTACACATTCACATTTAACAATAATAACAGCCCATATATAGTCTTATGTCACTTTTTTGCATTTGTCCATTTCTCTTATCCAGGTGCAAATGACTTGAGGCTAGAAATAATACCTGACATTCCCTTTTAGGCACTCCAGAGCATCCACTTAGCAAGTGGTATGGTCTCCTGGTTAAGAGTGTGGGTTCTGAAGTCAGACTATATCCTACTGCACACTAACCATATGGCTAATGGTGTGGAATTAAAGTCCCCCTGGCTATTAATTGCAAATATCAACATGAACGCATGACAAATTTTATCTTAAAAAAAGGGAATCCCTAGCTCTGATCCTTGAAAATGACCAGCTCAATAGCAATGAGTAACAGTGCCCAGAGTGTGGTCTTCAAATATTATTTTTCACAAAGAAATAGACCTTGGCTTCTTAGAGAAACGGGTGATTCCAAATATGGAGCAAGAAATGAACAATATAAGCCTGAACTATCTTGTGCCAGGAAGCAAGAGACTGTCAAAGATCACATCCAAAGAGCTCCTCACCACATCAATGTTAGACAATTGGAATATCACTTAAGGAGTCATAAATGCAATCACATCAAATGTGTATAATCTGTGGTTTATAATAACATTCAAACAAACAAGCAAACTCATTGGTCACCTTTGGAGGATATTAGGGAACCAAATCATTATGTTGAAAGCTAGTAAGTAAACGGAAAGAATCAACCTTTATCCTGCTTTTCTGTGTGAATTATATCTCAGGGAAACTAAATCATTAATGAGGGCCAATCGCTATATGTAGAAATATTCCAGCTAATAAATTAAAAAAGGAGTGACATAATAATGCTATCCTAATATCACTATTTTGAAAATTCTGATGAATTAGAAAATTATCATTAGTGGCTTCTAAAATCACAACACAGAATCAACTAGCTAATATGCGCCTCTTGATGGAAATGCAGACCACCTATCAAATATTCTTGAAAAAAAAAGATCAAATCCAAATCTCATCAAAATTTAAAATCTACCATTTTACCACAAGTATAGAAACATGCTAAATGATAGTCCAGTGATGCAATCAACAAACTCCATTTTCTTCAACAAATAAATTGCAAGAGGAAAACAAAAAGTGATAGAGATGTCCTATAGATGAAAAAAATATTTCAGAGACATATTAACCAATTGCAACATATGATTCTAATTTAGAATCTGAATCAAAACAAAAATAAACTAAAAGGAAATTATGAGACAATGGTGGAAACTGGAACCCTGACAGAACACTTGAAGATATTAAGAAACTACTGTTAATTGTTTAGGTATGATAGTGGTTGTCTTAGTTTTGCCCGAGCAGCTATGACAAATACCATACAATGGGTTGGCTTAAACAACAGGAATTTATCGACTCACGGTTTCCAAGGCTAGAAGGCTTCCTCCCGGGGTTGGTGGCGACTGATGCCAGATGACCACAATCTTTGGGCTTCCTAGCCAGTTTCTCTGCCTCACATCACAGTGGGTGGCCCTCTCTTTTGTAGCAAGGGCTCCATTTACTAACTGCTTCCGGGTCCTTCCCCGGCCTGCTCCCTCTCTGCCTGAGTTTCTTCTGTTTATAAAGGAGTCCACTAAGGGGATTAAGTCCTATATTCATCAGTTGGGCCACAGTTTAGCTAAAAGTAACATTTTCAAAAGGTCCTATGTACAATGGGCTCAAACCCACAGGAATGCAGATTAAGATTAAGAACGAGTTTTTTCTGGGTTAAATAGCTCAATCAACCAACAATAGTATTGTTATATTAAGCAGGATTGCTAATTTATGGTGATAGCTGCTGGAATTGTGTCTGAAATTTGGTGTGAAATTATCTGGTAGGTTGGGAGAGTAATTAGGGGTATAAAAAAGAAAGATTGGCCATTAACTGGTAATTGTTGAAAACTGGTGATGAGAATTTGGAAGATCCTTAGACTATTCTCGCTTCTTTTCTGTATGCTTGAAATATTCCATAATGGAAAAAAAACCAAAACCAGTCCATACCGTTAGCCTACGAGAACCTATATAATCAGGTCCCACCCTCAACTCATCGTTCTCCCCTCATTTATCCTCTGCCACCGATTCTGCCCTTCTTTTCTGTGAATATTTCAAGTTCTTTGTCCAGAGAGAATGGAGCAGAAGAATTGAAGAGATAACAGCAGAAGATTTTCCAAAAATTGCGAAAGACATCAAATGTAAATACAAGAACTAAGGGGAACAGTAATTATACGGCAATTTGTTCCTCCTCCACCATTTCTAATATTCTTAGCTTGTTATAGGCACTCTTTGAATGCTTTACTTTTTTATATAGAATTTATCGTAACTCTCAAATTCTCTTAAGATCTGGTACCCTAATGCTGACTTAAATCCACCATTGATAAAACCTGTAGGAACTCCAGGTAGGTTTCAGGAGAGAAAATATGCTAGTCCCATACTTATTCACATTTACATCCTGAGGGGCCCCAGACACCAACTTTAGCAAGCACCAGGACTGAGGTTGAGAGTGAATGTAGACTTTATGTGATGCCTTTAAAGCTACTATTCACCAGGATAATGGAAGAATAATAGCTTTTACTGATTTAATTTCTTGTGGAAATAAGAATATAATGGAATGCTCCAACAACATTTTGAAGATCTTCTTTCACTTAAAGGCACTATTTTCCCCAGTACTTTTCAATGCAAAAAAATAGAATATTGAGAATAGTTGGCACTGGAACTGGTCTGAAGTACACAAAAAGGGAAGGCTGGTTTCAGAAGCAGGTATTAAAAAGAGGTTACCTGAGATACTTAAGGGTAAAGAAGCAAGAGGGATTAAATCAAATAGAAAAGCACAAAAAAGTATTGAAATGGAGAGGAGAACAACTGCAAACTAAGGGATTTTTCCCTAAGAATTATTTTGGGGCCACAAAACAAACTCTGCTTTTGGTTTCAGAGCCAGCCATAGAGTTACCAGTTATTTTCTGGTTATAAAATAAACAAGATATGGGCAGTACGACTGTGGCTCAGTGGCAGAATTCTCACCTGCCATGCCGGAGACGCAGGTTCAATTTCCAGTGCCTGCCCATTCAAAAAATAAAAAATAAATAAATAATGACAAAGGGCACATTATAACAGGAAAGTAGATAAATGTGCATAGCTATTTAATTTGCAGCAGCTCTACGCACCTTGGCAAGAGTCAATCATTGCAAACCCAAGAAAAACTCCATGCACATGTGTCTCTGACTAATGGAGAAGGAGAATGGAGCTGACATTTTAAGCGGGGAGCATACCCAGAAAGGTGGTGAGCAGGAAAAGCATTTTCCCTGCCAGAATTGGGTCAGAAAACCTTAAAGTAAGAAGATTTGGGGACTCAGAGATCTATAATGAGCACCATTTCCAGCTTTTTTTAGATACAGGTTGCTGTTAAGCCCAAACATCACTTATTTTATTTATTCAGAAAACCATATTCTTTGAATACATACTGTTTGCCAAGACCTGTGCTAGACCAAGAATATAATCCTAAGCAAAATTAACATGGTTTCTGAGGATAATGTGTCTCTTCTCCCTATACTAATAAATCTGTTGTCCTGAGATTTTCGCAGTGCAAAGGATTTTTCTAGGCTTACCTCTTTTAGCTTCTTTCCCCCAACAACTGCTGTGAACGTCATTTTGAGGTTGACAAAGTCCACAAGAGATCAGTGTATTGGAACTAAGAACATACGACAATGTCCTCCAGAAGCCAGAATTCTTTATTTCATAGAATTTATGACATGTAGCAACGAAAAACTAAAACCTTCAACAATTTAGCTCTGTAAACAAGGAAAGATAAGTAAAATTGCCCCCATTCACTTCATTATCATGACTGTAGTCACACTAATTCAAAGATAACCATGTCAAGGTTGGCATTGTATATGTGATGGTTTGGAAGTCCATGTACCCCAGAAAATTATGTTCTTTAAGCCACTCCATTTCTATAAATAATTCCTATAAATATCATGTGGTTACTTGAGTTAAGGTATGGCCCAGGGTGCATTTTAGTCTTCTTATTAGAGTTTTTTACAAATGGAGACTACAAAAGGAAAGAGAGAAAGCCACAGAAGCAAGAAGCTGAAAGTAGCAAAATCTGGAAGAGGAGGGAGAGACCACCATATGCCTTGCCATGTAGAGTCATGGATCACTGGTAGCCAGTCTTCTGAAAGAAAGCATCATTTTGACGATGCCTTGATTTGGACATTTTCATGACCTCAAAACTATTCCCATTGTTGAAAGACAACCCATTCCACAGTATATTGCTTTCAGCAGCCTAGCAAACTATTTCTATTTGCCCAATTAGAAGATAATTTACATTGTGAAAAAAAAATGACAGCATTAAAGAATAAATTCAGTTAAGTATGCTTTATTACATGCATATAAATTAATGCATATACTGTAACTTGACTCATATAAATAAGAAACTTTTATTTTGTCTGTGCAAAACTGGCATTAAAATCAAAGGAACTTAGAATAAATAGCACCAATTTTCTTAAAAAAGGCGCAATTTCCACATGCTATGAAATGAATGCATTGTAAATATTATACCAGAGCATATACAAAACACACTACCTTTTTTAAAACTGACATAATTAAAATTCTAAAATGAGTAGAGGACGGACTTTAAACTGTTTTAGCTCCTCTGTTATAAAAACAATTATTTATGTATACTATTTCCTTTTCTTATATAAAATAGTTATCTGAGATTATTTTTCAAATAGGTAATAAATGTGCTTGGCTAGAAAAAAAAGTGAACAAAAGAAAAGTGGTTCTCCTCCCCATTCTTTGTCACAAAGGTCACATTCCCAAAGGCAACCACAGGCACCAGTTGCTTGAGTGCCTTTTAGGAAATATGCAATGCATGAACATGTATATTGGTATATGCCATACTAGCTGTTTAAGACCAACACCTGTTCTGACTGGTCAGTGAGTTCCCCTAGGTATAAGCACACTCCTGTATGTACATGTATAAGTGTATAACCTTAATTCAAAAATGTAGTACACTATTCACTTAATTTATATTTGAGATTTTCCATGTGCATTCATAAAGAGCTATACAGTCCTTTAGATGATTGAATTGTATTCCATTGTTTGACTATAAAATACTTTAACTAGTCCTCTATTGACGGATACCTTGGTGTTTCCAATTTCCGCACAATGTTTGCACCTAATAGAAGTGGAAATGCTGACACAAAAGGTATTTGGGTTTTCCACTTTTACTCATGTTGCCAACCTGTCCTCCAGTGAGGTTGCAGGGCTCATCAATAATAAATATATAATTATATTATATGTAACATATAGTACATAAAATATATGAACATGGATATTATACGTATAATATATAGATCCACTGGCAAGGACCAAAGATTAGGGGCTGATAAATAATAATATAAAATGCTTCACTTTTACTGAAACCTTAATTTTACATAATATAATCTTGTCTTCTAAGTATTCTAAAATTTATTATTATTATTTTATAACGAAGAGCTGGCTTGTAAGGGAGGAAAAGATATGCTTCATTAAAGACATTTACCTTAGAGTTAAATCAAGAGGGAACTGCTTTAAGTGTGAACATTAAGTCCTGTTTTTCCTGTTTCACAGCTCCCCTTTGTTCTAGACATCTATCAAATTACTGAGTTGTAGGATCTTGTTACATAATTGAACAATCAACACTAAATAATCAAAGATTAATTTTTCCTAATATTCCCTGTTACATCCCATGATAGAAGGTCAGACTATGTCTCCATATGTAATCAAGGTGAGAAAATAAGTTAATACAATCAATTCTTTTAGGGATATAGATCAAATGAAGAAACTGCAATAAAATAATATCACCAATTTATCTGTACCCTGGTTATTTTGTGTGTATGTGTGTCTTACCATAGGCTATGTTTATTAGAGAGATTTTAAAGTCAAATAAAAGAATTCACAATTTACAAAGACCTTCCCCTTATACAATTTGAAATTACTCATACAACAACTTTTTGAGGTACTACTTGTTATTACCTCATTTCACAGATGAAAAACATAGGTACTCCAAAAATGTCCAAGTGTTAATGACAAAAAATATTTACATAAAAACTAGACAATATGGATGATGACTGGTTAATTGTACAAATGTAAGAAAGTTCTCATATGAACTAGAACAATTGTGTGTCACCATTATAAGGTGTTAATTATAGGACGATGTATGGGAAAGAAATATAATTAGTGCAAACAAAGGACTAAAGTTAACAGTAACATTGCAATATTTTATCAATTGTAACAAAGGTGCTATACCAAAGCTAAATGTTCATAATAGAGGGGTTATAAGCAGTATGGGATTTTTTTTTTTTTAGCAATGGGAATGTTCTCAAATTAATTGTAGTTGTGAACACACAACTCTGTGAATATATCAAGAGCTATTGGTTGTACACTTGGGATGGGTTGAATGGTCTGTGAAGAAAACTCTAAAAAAATTATAGGGGGGGAAGGATATGGGAACTCCATTTTTCTGCATAATTTTTTATAAACTTACAACTTCTCTAATAAAAACATTTTATATTAGAAAACCTTATTTGTGGGAAAAAAAAAAACTAGAACATCAAAAAAGCAATAAAAGGACTTCCGGGCCAAGATGGTGGCTTAACAATGTACACATTTTAGTTCATCCTCCAGAACAACTACTAAATAACTAGACACAGTACAGAACAACTCCTGGGACCACATGACCAGACACACAGTGTGCCCCAATCTGGACCAGCTGGACCGGCTGCGAGTCCCCCACCAGAACCGTGAATTCCCCAAGCCACGGTGGCCGGTGCCCCTCCCCCACAGGCTGCTTCCCAGAGGGGAAAGGAAAGAGACTTTACCAGCAGCAGGGGCTGAGCCCAACCAAACGCCAATTGTGGAATTAATTAACAAATTCTGACTACTAAAAATAGGCCCCCAATCAGGTGAACCTGGTCAAAGCAGAGGTCGCTCATTTTTGCCCCAGGGCCAAGGAGGCAGGGCTGACAGAAAAAGGGAAAAAAAGAAGGAAACAGAGGGGTTTTTGTGGCTGTATTTCTACAAAGGTTGACTGCCTTTGGATACAGGGGCAGGGCTCCTCAGGCTGCAACTGCCCCAGGCATAGGCAGAAACAAACTCGTTTTGAGGGCTTGTCTGGAAACTGCCTTCCCCAGGGGAGAGGTGAAGCTCAACTCAGGTGGAATCCCTCTCTCAAGGAATTCAGACACCAAGGTTTGGTAATTTGAAGCCATTAAAACCAGCCTACAACCTCTCCTCTGTCTCTACCACGCCCCCAGCAGGGGGAGTCCGCCAAAGCTAAAGGTACCACATCATCTTATGCTGGTGGGACCTGCAGTCAGACAAGCACCACATACTGGGCAGGATAAGAAAAACAGAGCCCAGAGACTTCACAGGAAACTCTTTCAACCTGCTGGGTCTCACCCTCGGGGAAAACTGATGCAGGTGACTCTTTCCTCCTCATAGGAGGCCAGTTTGGTCTGGGAAAAGGCAGCTGCAGTCTGTAATACCTAAGTAGACCCTCCTAAGTGTGTGTGGGGGTGGGGGAAAGGCACCATACAAGCAGGGCAAGAAACAAGAAAATGAGAACTGAAAAATTCTCCTCTGTTAAACAAAACTTAAGCTAGAGGTCCAGATAAAGCTGAATTGAATGTCAAAGAACAGATAGACAACAAATTCATCCAGCAAGAAAACCCTAGGTAAAAGAAGTGCAAGCAACCTCCAGAATAAACTAATTAAGGTAATTAAATGCCTAGACGCCAGCAAAAAATAACAAATCACACTAGGAAAATTGAAGATATGGCCCAGTCAAAGGAACAAACCAACAATTCAAATGAGATACAGGAGCTGAAACATTTAATTCAGAATATTCAAACAGACATGGAAAATCTCATCAAAAACCAAATCAATGAATTGAGGGAGGATATAAAGAAGGCAAGGAAAGAACAAAAAGAAGAAACTGAAAGTCTGAAAAAACAAATCACAGAACTTATGGGAATGAAAGGCACGGTAGAAGAAATGAAAAAAACAATGGAAACCTACAATGGTAGATTTCAAGAGGTAGACCATAGGATTTCTGAACTGGAGGATGGAACATCTGAAATCCAGCAAGAAAATGAAAATATAGGGGGAACAAATGGAAAAATATGAGCAGGGACTCAGGAAACTAAAAGACAATATGAAGCACACACATATACGTGTTGTGGGTATCCCAGAAGGAGAAGAGAAGGGAAAAGGAGGAGGTAAACTAATGGAGGAAATTATCACTGAATATTTCCCAACTCTATGAAAGACTTAAAATTACAGATCCAAGAAGTGCAGCATACCCCAAAGAGAATAGATCCAAATGGACGTACTTCAAGACATTTACTAAGCAGAATGTCAGAGGTCAAAGAGAAAGAGAGAATCTTGAAAGCAGCAAGAGAAAAGCAAACCATAACATACAAGGGAAGCCCAATAAGACTGTGTAGATTTCTCAGCAGAAACCATGGAGGCAAGAAGACAGTGGGATGATCTGTTTAAATTATTAAAAGAGAAAAACTGCCAACCAAGAATTCTATACCCAGCAAAACTGTCCTTCAAAAATGAGGGAGAAATTAAAACATTTTCAGACAAAAAGTCACAGAGAATTTGTGACCAAGAGACCAGCTCTGCAAGAAATACTAAAGGGAGCACCAGAGACAAATACGAAAAGGCAGAAAAGAGAAGTGTGGAGAAGAGTGTAGAAAGGAAGACTATGAGTAAAGGTAAGAAGAAGGAAAATTAGATATGACATATAAAATCCAGAAGGCAAAATAGTGGAAGAAAGTACTACCCATGCAGTAATAACACTGCATGTTAATGGATTAAACTTCCCAATCAAAAGACATAGACTGGCAGAATGGATTAAAAAACAAGACCCATCTATATGCCATCTGTATTCAAAGGACATGAGAGCAGGGACACAAATGGACATTTGCACACCAATGTTTATAGCAGCATTATTTACAATTACCAAGAGATGGAAACAGCCAAAATGTCCATCAACGGACAGGTGGCTAAACAAACTGTGGCATATACATATGATGGAATATTATGCAGCTGTAACACAGAATAAAGTTATCAAGTATGTAACAACGTGGATGGACCTTAAGGACATTATGCTGAGTGTGATTAGCCAAAAACAAAAGGACAAATACTATATGGTCTCACTGATATGAACTGACATTAGTGAATAAAAAAAAAACTTGGAATATTTCGTTGGTAACAGAGACCATCAGGACATAGAAATAGGGTAAGATATTGGGTAACTAGAACTGAAGGGATACAGATTGTGCAAAAGGACTGAATATAAAAACTCAGAAATGGACAGCACAACACTACCTAACTGTAATACAATGATGTTAAAACACTGAATGAAGCTGAATGTGAGAATGATAGAGGGAGGAGGGCTGGGGGCATAAATGAAATCACAAAGAAAGATAGACAATAAAGATTGAGATGGTATAATCTAGGAATGCCTAGAGTGTATAATGATAGTGACTAAATTTACAAATTTAAAAATGTTTTTGCATGAGGAAGAACAAAGGAATGTCATTACTGCAGGGTGCTGAAAATAGATGGTAATTAATATTTTAAAATTTCAACTTATGTGTGAGACTAAAGCAAAAAATGTTTATTTGGTACAAAATTTATATTTTGACTATTGCATCTCCTAATATAACTTATGCAGCTAGTTGGTTGAACAACATAAGTACATGGAATCTTGGGTAGGACATTAGATTTTATTGGTTTGTCCAGAGTGATGCCCTGATGAATCCCAGAGTGATTTGATCAGTGAGTGGAAAAGTGTTTGCAAAGTCCCCTAGGGGAATGGTGAGAACGGGGGAAAATTCAACCTCCCCAAGTTGAATTACTGATATTCTCACAAGCAGTGTGGACAACCAAAGCTATAGGCTGAGACCCCAGTCTTGGGCTTTGTTCACATGAAACTTAACCCTACAAAGGATAGGTCAAGCCTACTTAAAATTAGGCCTAACATGATTCCGTTCTACGTATTTACCCAGAGATTTGAAAGCAGGAACGCAAACAAATACATGCACACAAATATTCATAGCATCATTATTCACAGTCGCCAAATGGTGAAACAACCCAGATGCCCATCAACTGATGACTGGATGAATGTACATGCATACAACAGAATATTACTCAGTCATAAAAAGTGATGGGTGTGGGTGGGCCACGGTGGCTCAGTGGCAGAGTTCTCGCCTGCCATGCCAGAGACCCGGGTTCGATTCCCAGTGCCTGCCATGCAAAAAAAAGAGAAGGAAAAAGTAATGGATGTACCCTTTGGATGATTACACGGGGTATATGAATATATATCAATTAAAAAAAGATAATTTTAAAAGATCAAAGGAGAAGGAGGAGTTATAAAAGAGAAGATAGGATTCAACAAATGAGCATGACTACTGAATCTTTATATTGTTATTTCTTTTAGTCACCAGTGTCTTGGAGTAGCCAGAAGGAAACACCTAAAATTGTGGAACTGTAACCCATACCAAACTCTGAAATCTGTTCTATAATTAATTGTTGTGGTGTACTTTGAAATTTATTGTTTTGTATATGTTGTTTATCACAGTTAAAAAAACGTAATGGACTGCTGATATATTCTATAATGTTGATGTACCT
>PVIY010051460.1:0-15669 GCA_004026745.1 Myrmecophaga tridactyla
AGAACATGTTTTTGATTATCCATTCATCACTTGATAGACCCTTGGGTAATCTTTCCACCTTTTGGCAATTGTAAGTAACATTCAAGTTTTTGTGTGGGCATATTTTTTCATTTCCCTTGGAGTAGAATTGTTGGGTCATACAGGAACTCTACATTTAACTTTTTTCTTTTTTCACATGGGCCGGCACCAGGAATCAAACTTATTCTCCTTTTGAACTGTGCTTCCTCTCTCCATATCTTAATAGCAATGATCCCCAGAATTCCATCCTGGACCCTTTCTCCTCTTCATGTTCTCCCTAGGAAATCTCAAACACAGACTCCCAAAATTCATCTGCTAGCCACGTACCTCAACCTCTCTCACCTGAACTGCAGGCTTCCTACCATCTCCATCTGGGACTTCACACAAGCCCCGTGCTGCCATCTCACATTCTTCCTCCTCCTCTCGCTAGGCTCGTGGTGCTGACATTTACTTGAACACCCAAACCAGAAGCATGAGGGTCATCCCCTCCTTTCCTTCACACCAGTCACTTGAACACCAGGTGTCAGAATTTCATCTAGCAAATCTCCCCTCAAATTTGGCCCCTCCTCTCTCACCCCCACTGCTGCTTCTTAGTACCACCATCTTCTAAAGGATTCCAAGTGGTCTCCCAATTGGCCTCTCTGCCTTTCTCACCTTGACCTACTCAAATCCATCCTCCATCCCACTGCTGGAGTGAGAGCTAACATTTCAGCACCAACAGCCAGGCACTGCTGTAACAACAGTATATGTATCATCCTTTAATTCCTACAACCTTAGAAGATGGATGAAACTGTTTATTATCACACCTATTTTCGGCATGGTGGGGTGGGGAAACAGACACAGAAGTGTTAAATAAGGTTAAATAACTTGCCCAAGTCATTTATCCTTATCACCTTAGTTACTGTGCTGGTTTGATGGGATTTATGTGCCCTAGAAAAAGCATGTTTTAATCCTAATTCCATTTTGTAAAGACAGATGTTTCTTCTAATCTCTATTCAGTACTGCATGTTGGAAATTTTAATTAGACTATCTCCGGGGAGATGTGATTCAATTAAGTGTGGGTATTAAACCTAATTAGTGGAGACGTGTCTCCACCCATTCTACGTGGGTCTTGATTAGTTTACAGGAATCTTATAAAAGAGGAAGCTTTTGGAGAAAGCTTCAGAACAACAGAGCCACAAGAAAGCCATAACAGAGAACACTGCAGAACCACCAAGCAGAGTCCACCAGCCAGCAACTTTTAGAGATGAAGAAGGAAAACTCCTCCCAGGGAGCTTCATGAAGCAAGAGGCCTGGAGAGAAAGCCAGGAGATGCCACCATGCTTGCCATGTGCCCTTCATATATACAACCTAAAACTTTCCCATTGAACCACATTCAAATATATAATTCAGTGCTATTCGTTACGTTCACAATGTTGTGCTACCATCATGTGCCCTTCCAGATGAGAAAGAAACCCTGACTGTGTTTGCCATGTGCCTTTCCACTTGAGAGAAAAACCCTGAACTTCATCAGCCTTCTTGAATCAGGCATCTTTTCCTGCATGCCTTAGACTGGACATTTCCATAGACTTGCTTAATTGGGACATATTCATGGCCTTAGAACTGTAAACTTGTAACATATTAAATTCTCCTTTTTAAAAGCCGTTCCATTTCTGGTATGTTGCATTCTGGCAGCTAGCAAACTAGAACAATCACCCTTTCTACTCAGGCAATTTACTCTCTAACAATACAAAACCAGTAAGGATTCCCCACAAAGCCAGGCTGTTTCACAATCTCTGCCTTAGCTCCTGCTATCCCTGCCTTACTGTCTTTACCTGGCCAACAGCTATTCATCCACATTATTTTCTCAGAAATGAAACCTCAGCTCCAGGACCCTCCAGTGCAAGGTTAAGCCTCTTTCCTAGACCTCCCTTACCCCATGCAAAGCACTGTCAAAGCATTTCCCATCTTATAATGACATCATCTGTGCAAATCTCTGACTCCCCAGTCAGTGAGCAGGGACCATGTGTTATTTACTATTCTGAGTACCCAGCATTTAGTATAATGCCTGTTATAAGCAGACATTCAATAACTGCCTTAAAGAATATTAACAAATCATAGGTCATAGAACATTTACTCTAACATCTATTTGTTAAGTTTTATCTATAAAGATAAGCTCCTTTTCAGACTGTCAGATGGGCACTCCCAAGTGAAAGTAAACTCCAATCAAAGTCTAATCTTTTAAACATTTTAACACTAGCAAAAACTTATTTTTTTTTTACCGTTCAGTTCTCAGAAAAATGAATGTTCTATTAATCTTTTTTAATTTAGTTTTATAATTAAGAAAAATTAACAATTTACTTCATTGTTGTTTGGTTTTTTTGCATGGGCAGGCACCGAATGAACTCAGGTCTCCAGCATGGTAGGCAAGAGTTCTGCAACCGAACCACTGTCGCACTTCCCTGCTTCATTATTTTTGAAACAGAATCAAAGTTCAGTACACATAGGCAGTTCCCAGTTCCTTTTGCGGAGGGGCCTGATTTCTGCACCCTCTGAGAGTGGGTGGCATGGGGGATGGTAGTGCTAGGTTTCCTCCATCCCAGGGAAGTGTGCAGGGCCAAAACTGGAGGAAGCCTTCTAGGACAAGGTCTAAAACAGCAGTAGCAAAAACTAGGGGCAGGATGTGAATCCATTTAAAATACCCCTATTGTCTTCACAACCACAAGAGCTGCCAAGAAATCTAAGTAGGCCCATATCAACCGAGAAGCGGGCCCTGGCCACAGCATTACTCTTTGTGCAGAGACAATCTTCAGAATGTGATCTAAACCAGACATCAGCAACTGGTACTCGGCCAAGGCCCCAGAAACTACAGTCCAAACTTTAATATGCACGATGACATTCCTGCATAATGAAACAATCATCATACCTCATGAACACCTTTATAAGTCTTGCCCTATACTTTCTTTTCCACTCACATATTTTTTTTCTTAGAGAAGTTCTAGGTTTGCAGAAAAATCATAAATAATACAGGGTTCCCATACATCACCCTGTTATTAACATGTTACATGGCACATTTGTTACAATTCATGAAATTACATTTTTATAATTGTATTATTAACTATAGTCCATCATTTACAATAGGGTTCACTGTTTGTGTTGTACAGTTCTACATTTGTTTGGTTTTCAATTTTTTTATTATAGTGACATATACAACCTAAAATTTTCCCATTTAACCACATTCAAATATATAATTCAGTGCTATTAGTTACATTCACAATGTTGTGCTACCATCACCACCTTCCATTAACAAAACTTTTCTGTCAACCCAAATAGAAACTACAATTTATGTCCTATATTCTTAACTCATCATATCTGAATGCAAGATACATGTTACTGAGCATGACCAAGAAAACCACTGAATAAAGTAGCAATAGCAGCTCTTACTGAGTACTTACTATGTTCCAGGTATTCTTCTAAGCCTTTTACAAGCTTAACTCATTTAATTCTTACAATAACTCTATAAGGCATGTACTTTTATTTATTTATTTTTTTTTTAAACAGACAAATGTCTAGAAAGACATCACCTCTGTTTTTGTTTTGTTTTTTTGTTTTGTTTTGTTTTATTTTTTTTTTTTATTTTTTACATGGGCAGGCACCAGGAATCGAATCTGGGTCCTCTGGCATGGCAGGCAAGCATCCTTGCCGCTGAGCCACTGTGGCCCGCCCACATGTACTTTTATGGCCCCATCCAACATATAAATTCAATGGGGCACAGAAATTTGAGTAACTTGCTCAAGGTCACAAAGCTAGTAGGTGGCAGAGCTGGGCTCCTAACCCAGGTAACCTGGCTCCAGTACATGACACTGGATTGACTATCGCCACAACTCTGTAAAAAATATATATAGCCGGTAGTGTGACAGTAGCTCAGTGGCAGAATTCTCACTCGCCATGCCAGAGACCTGGGTTCGATTTCCAGTGCCTGCCCATGAAAAAAAAAAAATTGCATATTGCCATCCCAAAGGATAATATGTACTAGCATAGAAATATATCCAAGATAAAAAAACAATGTGTAAGCCATTATCCTATTTTTATAAATAAAAATATTCTTGGCATATGCATAAAAAAAGATGTCGAATAGACTCCAAACACCTGACAGTGCATATTGTCTTAAAGATGGATGACTGGGGCTTCTGACCTTCCCTTTCTGTGTTCTACATTTCAGTAGTAGTAAGAAAACATGTAACAAGTGTTGTAATTCAGAGAAAAGGAGATGGGAAAAGGAATAAAAAGGAAAAAATCAGATGGATCACAAGAAGGAAAGAAAAAAAACAAAGCTAGAAAGAAGTGGCAAAAAGAAAAAAAACTAAAAAAAAAAAAAGGAAGGATGAATAGAGTAACAGGAAACATCCAAAAAAATGGCACACCAGGGAAGCAAAATGTTTAAATAAAACTTTAAAGGTGAGGTAACAGATGAATAAAAAATGTGATTAGAATGGCAAGATCTGGAAGAGCATATGTGAGTTTGGTAATTTTCAAAGACAGAAAAAGGGTAGGAAGATAGGAGGGCACAAGTAACCTGGAGACACTGTGTTGAGAACAGGAAAGCAGGTAGGGAGAGAGGCACAAGGGGTAGTACGTGGAAGGGAATATGAGTTTGGTAAAGAGGAGAGGTCAAAGGATCACAAGGCCTTAATACCTCAATCAATTCCCACATGTTTTCACATACCTCAGGAGAGACTTAGTGACATATAAATCTGTAAGACTGAGGATATAATTCCTGGAAATCACTATGTACCAGAATAATGATAATAATACAACTCTGGCAAATTGTATTTTCCAAAATGGCTCCATTTACATATTTATCTCATCCCACACTCTTACCATGTAACTGATGTCCAGTCTAAGTTCCTGCCCCTTGAATCTGGCAGTATCTTACAAATGCTCCAACCAATAGAGTGACAAATTGACATACTGAGCCCTTCCCTGAAGGTTAGTGCCTTAAATATATGCATTCACTCATTAAAGTCTCACAAAGACGCTAAGAGACAAGAACCATTATCACCATTCCATTTTACAGACTAGAAAACTGAGGCTTAAAGAATTTGCCCAAAATCACACAGCTACAAATAGCATGGTGGAAATCTTAACCTAAATCTTCCTAATTGCGGCTCCAAAAATATTATGCAACACTACATCTCTATAGAACAAGCAAGGAGATTCCCACCCATCCTCCAAGGTCCTGTTCCTTGATCCATTATGCATTTCCCTAGTCAAAATTAATCTCTCCCCAACTTCGAGAAATATAGCTTAAGAAGATAATCAAAGGTAGGCTTAAAGACTATGTACAAGATTAAGTTAATATTATTTAACATGACACAGAAAGAAAACAACCTGAACGCCCAACAAGAGATGAACAGTTAAATAAACTATGGTACAGCCAACCCTATAGTAGAATACTATAGAATGGATCTTGTTTAAAGCATATGGTGCTTAAAATATACAGACATGCTATAAATATCATTTTTTAGTTTAAAAAACTTTCATCTCTTCCTCTCTATGCTCTCCAAACACTCTGTACCATGACGAGTGTCTGGCCTACTCTTTTTTAGTAAATATACATCTGTGAGTTCCTTGCAGACAGAGAAACCAAGTTATCTTTGTATCTAGCACTGTGCTTTGCCTAGAGAAGATGCTCTAAGATCATTTTTTGGAACCACAGAAAAGCAAGGCTGAATTGAGAAAGTGGTCACAGAGGGTAAAGGTCTCAGGACACCTAACAGAAGTCACAACAATCGTACCTATGTAAATGAAAGGTCAAACCCACAACACAAAAGTTGCTTCCTTCCACAGCTTTATCAATAAGCCCTTTGCTTTATACACCCCCCACCCCCACCCCGTAAGGAAAAATCACAATTTTCCTTAAGTTGCTTTTGTGCTTAAATGCCCCATAAGGCTGTCTGAATTCATTAATTTTTTTTTTTTTTAACTGAAGGAAGGAAAAGGAGGAGGAAGCCAGCCAGCCAGCCTCTGGTTTTCTCTCAGTATTCATCCAAACTTCCGTCTGGACATAGGAGCCTCATAAGAGCCTCAAGCTGTAAGGGAGCGAACAGGGAGGCTGGGACAGGGCCTCCTAAAGCCCGCAGCTACAGCAGATCCACAGTTCACCTAACACAGGTTAACTGTTACCTCTTCTTTCCCTCAGAACACCTTGTCAGCAGGTGTTACTCATATTTATCTCTAATCCCTAGTACATAGTAGACATGTCCTTGGACAAACAAATGAATCTGACATTGCTGTACAATTAGAACATGGGCCCCAAATTTTGCCCTCTCCTCTCTACCACTCACCCTGCAGAGACGGAACTAAACTCCTTTAAGGGCTGGGCCATCCGGGTGTGGAAAGATCTATAGCTGCCAGGCCCTATTTGGAGGTCAGGGTGGGACAGAGAAAAAATGTACAGGCAAGAGAAGGCTTAGTGAGTCCGACAGCAGGCCGTGCTAAGCCTAAACAGCCATCCTTGTCTATACCTTCAGTGATGTCGATCAGGGGGCACAGTCCTCTGAGGATGGCAGAAAGTGGCAATGGCTACCTAAGACAGGAAAGCTTTCACCCCACAGCTCCCCCCCACCCCCCGTCTTCTCTGGGCAGAAATTCCAATTCTGCCTGCCCAACTCCTATAAAACCACTGCAAAGGAAGGCTGTGCCTGCTTGCCCAAGCTTTAGCACAGGGGAAATGCTCCAGGGGATGGCCCAGGACTCATTCTAGGGACCTGGCCTCAAACTTCCTGCTAGTCAGCTATTTCTTCCTGTCTCACCCCCATATTATTAAACAAATGACACAAGCCGGACTTTAGACAGAAACTCTGCTTATCATGGAATCCCAGGCAGATAAACTCTTGAGTCTTCAATGCCTGGAAAGCCCCAGTTATACTGTGTCCACTAGCACTGCCTCTCACAATTCCCTCTCAACACTGAAACCTCCCCCAGTGATCACCCAGACTTCTGAAAAGCAAGCTGATTTGAATTTAGAAATCCCTAGGCATCTCCCTTAGCGTTAACAGAGGTGAAAAACTAGCCCCATTATTTTCTAATCTATCACATACAGGTAGCTTTTAAATCTAACTTTGAGGGGTGGGGGAGTTGTCAGCCATTTCTGTGTCCATAGAACAAGGGAAGTACCCCAAGTTGACTTGGGGAGAGGAGGTAAGTAGATCCTAATGGCCAAAGCCATATTTCTATAACACCAGCATGAAAACCTCCAGGATATATTGAGGCACTGTTAAATGAAATGAGCAAGACAAAGTACAGTGTATATGTCTCTTTTTGATAAGAAAAGGGAGGAGAAAAAAAGAATACATATACACTTGTATGCGTATAACAAAACACTGAAAAGATACATAAACTGTGGGGCATGGATGAAGAGGAACTCGGTAGGAGTGAGACAGCTTCCCCAATTTGATATCACTTTGATCCTTGAGCCACAAGAACGTGTTCATCCACTCTAACAAATAATTTTTTTTGCTTAAATCACAGCAACTCTACCCCAAACCAGAACTAGGCTGGAGACCCCAGACCAAGCCCTGAGCACAAAGGAACTGAAGAGAAATATCACGGAGTAGAGAGTGTTCTGGAGTGAAGAAGGGAAGGCTCAGGTACTTGAATCATTTCCTAGTTCCAGCTATTATCACTAGTTTCCAGTTTCTGGTTTCAAGGGAACAATTCTTTCCTGGGAATAAACTCAACTAGGGGGTACAGGGAAGGGAAAGAAATGACTCACCAAGCCACCTGTACAAGAGTTAATCAGTGAGCCAGACTAGTAATCAGGGAGCCAGCCCAGTCCTGTCCTCTCCACTCAATGAATGGGAAATTCAAAGGACAGGCCCTGCAGCTTTGTGAAAACCCTCGGTTTTAAGAAAAGTCTGCAGTGGGGAGACAAACAGCCTCTTGAGTAGCAAAGCCAGAAAGGCTTGTCAGAAATATCAGTAGGAAACACCAGGACTCACAAACTGACACAGACACAGGTCAGCAGTTTCTCCCTTCTGAGGCAAAAGGGGGGTGGGGAGATTTACAACAAAGGTCATCCTATCCACACGCTACCAAATCCAGCAGAAATGCCTCTTCCAGCCTGGGAAAGGCCTGGAAACTTTCCTAGGCTCTCTAGGGAAAGGGAGATATGTACACTGGGTCACCAATTTTATTTTCTCCAGGCCCAGCTCTCCCATTGTCTAGACTTCCGATCTCTGCCCCAGCAGCCACAGGCTTTCCTCTCCACTGTTTCCCAGGCCAGGGTTGTGGGCCTTTGCTCAACTTGTTCTATCATAGCTGGCCCTTTCCTCCTCCTTCCTCCCTGGTGGTAGAGCCACAGTGAGGAGCAGCCTGGAGGGAGCTGGAGAACATGTGGGCAATGTGTATATGCCTCGGGCATCCTAGAAGCCCAAAAGAAGAGCCACTACTTTCGACTTTTCCCATTTGATATCTAGCAAGGTCTCTCCCTACTTCCTTTGACCTAATCTACTGGATACAGCTTTCTTTCTTCCTCAAAGAACCCAAAGGGCTAGATTCAGGAAAAGAAACCCAACAATAATCCCTTCAGGTATATGTAATATAGCTATCAATCAATACCCTCATGACAAGGGTATGGCAGGTATTATTAGCCCTGTTTTACACATGAAAAGACTGAGGCCAAAGAAATGCAGTTAAACTACTAGTCTAAAATCACGGAAAAAGAGGCAGAGCTAAGCTAGAAACTAGGTAGAGTAGACTGCTCCTGTTTCCCTGCTCTTTAGTAGTAAATCACCGTCCCCGGGACTAGCCTGCCTTAACTGTTACAAGGTCAGCTCCTCCATCCTAAACAGGACCCACTGTTCTGCCAAGCTAAAGTAACACCATATCAGGCTCCCTCGGAATCACTGTTGTTTGGTTCCCGAAATAGCCTAGAGGATATTCCCCAACTTAGAACAGTGCTATCACAGGCTTTTTTTTAAAATTTTTATTAATAAAACCAATCAACATACAATAGGAACATTCTATTTTATCACATGGTTGTATATTCATCATCATGATCATTTCTTAGAACATTTGCATCCATTCAGAAAAAGAAATAAAAAAACAGAAAAAAATTCATACATACCATACCCCTTACCCCTCCCTGTCATTGATCACTAGCATTTCAATCCATTAAATTTATTTTAACACTTGTTTCCGCTATTATTTATTTTTAATCCGCGTGTTTTACTCATCTGTCCATAAGGTAGATAAAAGAAGTATCAGATACAAGGTTTTCACAATCACACAGTCACACTGCGAAAGCTATATCATTATACAATCATCTTCAAGAAAAATGGCTACTGGAGCACAGCTCTACATTTTCAGGCAGTTCCCTCCAGCCTCTCCATTACACCTTAACTAAACAGGTGATATCTATTTAATGCGTAAGAATAACCTCCAGGATAACCTCTTGACTCTGGAATCTCTCAGCCATTGACACTTGATTTTGTCTCATTTCTCTCTTCCCCCTTTTGGTCAAGAAGGTTTTCTCAATCCCTTGGTTATCACAGCCTTTTAAGTGCCAATATGTGATTACTGTGGGATTATCACAAATAATATAGGAAATTACGGAAAAAGAAAAGAATGATGGAGAGGAAGACTCCAGAAAGTTTACAAGCCTGACAAATGTCACAACTAGAGTCTGTGACACAGAAGAGACTTCTAGGGTGGGAGACTTGGTGAGGGGAGTACTGCTACAGTAAAAAGGCTGGCAATGTCTTTAGTACTGAGTATCACACACAGAAATAAAAAATCACCATGGGTGCTACTGGCAGTTCTAAGATATATGCAGAAGTGAATAGGTAAGAGAAGAAAAAGGATCTGGAGAATAAAAGTGAGAGGAAGAAATGAAAGAAGGAAGAACACAGTAAGAAAGAAAAACAGAAAAAGGTAAGACAATGGATTCTGGAGCAGTATCCCAAACTGACTCTTGATATCATGGTTCCAGTGCCAGAGGATGGAAAAAGGCAAAAGAAATCAGGAGATTTTCATCTCACTCCAGGTTCACCCCGACCCTGCTTGTCAACCTGGAAAAGTCATTTCCCCTCTTCGGCCCTGTTTCCTCCTGAGTACAATAAAGGGAGGATTAGATTTGCCTCTGGTCCAATCTACCCCAAGAGTTTATGTTTCTGTTATAAGGGGCAAAGGAGTGGTCAATCCATCTATCTAAGGGCAGGGAATGTTTCCATCCTTCAAAACCTTGGCAAAATCTTTTAACCACTGAGACCAACTGTAATCATTTCTTTCACCCTTCCTAAAACATAAATCTTGAGAAGCAGAAGACACAGAGACCCATACGGAACACAAACTCACACAACCATCCACACAAGCAATGGCAGACACTTGGAAACGAGAATACACAGGCGCGGGTGCTGGCATTGGTTGGCTAAGGTATCAACCAGCTGACGACACCCTCGGACTAACACCAGCACTTCCACAGAGGCATGGCCCAGCAGAGGGGCCGCACATCGTTCCAGCGGAAAGGGAGTTTACAAAGGAAACAAAAACTCTAACCCACAGCCAGGGGGAGGGCAAGTTCTTGCCTGAAGGAGAATCCAGCCAACCAGCAGGCACCTCCACCCCCTGGGAATAGTCACTCAGTCAACAACATTTACTAAAGACTCCTGAGGTGGTTATTCCAGAAACCCGTCTTCTGAGAAATATCACATTTTAATTTCCTTTCCTCTTCAGACTCTGCACTCAGACACTTTTCCCAGAGCAACCACGGTAAATCCGATCGTCCGACAGAACTATTCAGAGAAGCTGAAGAGACGCCTCCATTAGATTTTCTAATGGAAGAGACAGCTCCATTAGATTTTCTGAGGCCCCTTAAGGAGCAGAGCATCCAGGAGCCCAAGGAGTCGAGGAGTGAAAAGGCTCAGGGCTTCCCCTGGGTCGTTTGTGGTTGCTAGGTGCGTGCCGGGGAGGCAGGAGCGTGCGAAGCGGGGGTGGCTGGACGTGGGAAGGGCCCTCGCGGCCGCCGGCTCTTAAGGGGGAGGGGGTTAGACCCAGCCCCACCCCCCCCGACTTTACTCTTGGGAGGTGGGGGAGGGGTTCCCACCGGTGCGTACACGGCAGGAGCAGCTCCCATCCAACGGGTGTAAGGGTGGGAGAGAAGACTCACGACGGGGTGGCGGCGGGGGAGGGGGGAGAAAATGCAGAAAGGGTGAAGCCAGCAGGTTTCTGAACCCCTCCCCTTGCGCGCGCAAGGGGCGAAGGAGAGCCTTCCTCTAACCTCTGACCCGACCCACAGATTCCTCCCAAAACTACGGGAACTTACCCACGATCACCGTAGTAAAGAGAAGCAACTGTTTCCTCCCGGCCCCCGCTCTCGTCCCCATCCCGACCAGAGCCCAGACTCGCCAGCCGCCCCCGGAGGCTCGAGGAGACACAGCGCAGCGAAGTGCAGCGCGCGGCGAAGTTCCAGGGGCCAGGTTGAGCCCCGCCCGGCTCGCCCCTTTCCCCCGATTGGCTGGCACCCCGCCATGTCCCATTCTGATTGGCAAATGGAACTGCCGCTCCTTGGAGTGATTCACCGCAGCCAGGTGAAACTCCGCCCACTCCTCGCTACTCGGCTAATTAACCTCTGATTGGCCCACGAGACTGTGGCGCAGAGAGATGGATCCCTCACCTTCCACAGGTGAGGGCGCCGGGACTGGGCGGTTTTTCTGAAGTAGGGGTTTTGTGACTGGCTGAGTTTTGAGTTGAAGCTGGAGGACTTTTGAGGAATACCTCCAAAGAGGAAAAAGGGAAGGAAATCCTTCCGTGCCGCCGTGGGAAGACAGGGTGGGGTTTGTCTTGTTTGGTTTAATGTCAGTGGCTGGGTGCTACCTTGGTCCTGCCTTGGTCCTGTCCCTTGGCAAGTGAAAGACACATTAATACGGGGAGAGGACCGGGAGAAAAGTGGGAGATACCTTAGCACCATCCCCAAACCGCGTTCCTTCGCCGTCCTTACCCGCCGTATTCACAGGCTTTTGAGAGCTGGGCTGCGTGGAGAGGAAAGGAAAGGGGAACGGGGAAAGGAAAGGAGCGCTCAACTCAAAGGGAGAAAACAGAATTACATTACCTCCAGAAGAACCCTAAACAGGTGTACATAAAACACATCCAAATAATAGATATTAGCCTATAGACGCTTTATAAACACCTCTATGGATGACAGGTTAGGTCTTTTATGCATGTTTCATCTGTCAGCAAAGCTCTATATTTCAGAATTATTTCTCTTCTCACTATGACTAATAGTTGGAGGCTAAGTCCCCCTTTTTCTATAGAAAATGTTGGCATCCAAGCTTTCTTTTAATATTTGTATTTTTTTCATTGAAACTCATGAGCAACCTCTACTATTTCTAGTTTCTATTTTATACAGTGATTTAAGTTTAGTTGTACTAAGGATATCCACATTTTACTAAGTACACATTACACTGAGTACACATACTTTGCACGGTGAACACATTGTCTCATTGCAATGAGTGAAAAAAACACATTTACCCAAAAGAATGTTGTTGTTGTTGTTTTTACCATTTGCCTCTTATACCTTTGCTTTCATTCCTTTGTCCATGTCTTGAGCCAAAGGTTTACCCCATCCAAAGTGATGTTTACCAAGCACCTACTTGGTGCTGTATGGAATACAAATAAATATAAACGACAATTCCTGACTTCAAGTGGTTTACAATCTATTTCCAATACTAAGGCAGGAAACAAAACAATTTGTAACCAAAAGAGAAACTTTGTATTAATAAATTGAATCAAATATTTGTGTGCCTACATGTGCAGAGCCCTTTTCTTTACCCTCAAAGGAATTTAAAGTCTAGGAGATATAGCATATACATAAAGTTAAGTAGGAAAGTGAAGAGTAGAGGAAGGAAGAGCCCAGAGAAAGGAACAATCACTGTGGGTGGTGATTGCTAGTAAAAACTTCAAGATGTGAAACTTGAGCAGGGGCTTAAAAGGAATTCTAAGACTTCATGTCCTTAGGGAAAAAGGTCATCTTAGAGGTATTTAGATCAACCTCACCCCACAGAGGAAGACATTTTAGATGTGCTGAAATTCTTCTAAAAATTCTCAAGGCAGACCATTCTGTTTTTGTACAACTCTTAACTGTTAAAATATCCTTTCTTCACATTGGAATCTGCCTCCTTGTAACTTCCAGCCATTGTTCTCTGGAGTTACACAAAATGGCTGGTTATTCTTTCCCAATGGTAACCCTACCTTCAGATATTCCAAAGTACTTATACTCCAGACTAAACTTTCTTATATCTTTGAAGTAGTCTTCATATGACATGGTTTCACAACCCTTCCTCAAATTAATCCATCTGTCTAAACAATTTTTTGACTGTCACTGCACCAAGAACTAAACCCAGGTACTAAGACGCCATGGGAAGACATGGTTCTGAGAAGACATGGGACAGACAGATCTCACTTCAAATCCAGTTCCCCAAATTCTAGCTGTTTGTTCTCAACCATCTCACATCTCTCTAAAACTTTCTACAGAGATAGTTATGATATTACTGACATATCATTTACTTTATGGCAGCATAAGGATTAAATTATATAATGCATGTAATACTGTTAGCACAAGGCCTGGCACATTTTGAGCATCATTCCTATTTCAGTCTAAATATATTAGCAAATTTAATAGCTATATTTCACTACTGAGTTAGCTGTATTTCAATTTGCAGTAAACTAAAATCCCTAAACTTTTTTTCACACGTGGACTGCTACTCAATGGAGGCTCCCACATTTGTTCTTGTTCAGTTCTTTTTTCTTTTTTTAAGTTTTTTAATTAGAGATCTTTTAGGCTAACAAAACAATCATGCATGATATGCAGTTGTTTCTTAACCAAAGTACATTTTGCAATTATCCCTATGCAGTTTCATATTTTTTGCAAAATCCTATATCTTTTTTTAAAATATTTTTATTGACAAATCTTCAAAAACATATAGTCCATACCTGGTATGCAATCAATGGCTCACAATATCATGACATAGTTTTGTATTCTTCACCATACTCTTTTTTTTTATGAAACATAACCACATACAAATGCAAACATTCTTACCATATGATCATTCCATTCTTGTTGTATAATCAATAACTCACAAAATCATCACATAGTTGTATATTCATCATCATGATTATTTCTCAGAACATTTGCATCAATTCAGAAAAAGAAATAAGAAGAAAACAGAGAAAAACTCATATATACCATGCCCCTTACCCCTCCATTTCATTGATCACTAGCATTTCAATCTACTAATTATTTTAGCATTTGTTCACCCTATTATTTATTTATTTTTAATCCATGTGTTCTACTCATCTGTCGATAAGGTAGATAAAAGGAGCATCAGACACAAGGTTTTCACAACCACACAGTCACACTGTGAAAGCTGTATCATTATACAATCATCTTCAAGAAACATTACTGGAACACAGCTCTACATTTTCAGGCAGTTCCCTCCAGCCTCTCCATTACACCTTAACTAAACAGGTGATATCTATTTAATGTGTAAGACTAACCTCCAGGATAACCTCTCGACTCTCTTTGGAATCTCTCAGCCATTGACACTTGATTTTGTCTCATTTCTCTCTTCCCCCTTTCGGTCGAGAAGGTTTTCTCAATCCCTTGATGTTGAGTCCCAGCTCATTCTAGGATTTCTGTCCCACGTTGCCAGGAAGGTCCACACTCCTGGGAGTCATATCCCACGTAGAGAGGGGGAGGGCAGTGAGTTTGCTTGTCATGTTGGCTGAGAGAGAGAGGCCACATCTGAGCAACAAAAGAGGTTCTCTTGGGGGTGACTCTTAGGCCTAATTTTAAGTTGGCTTAGCCTATCCTTTGTGGGGTTAACTTTCTTATGAATAAAACCCAAGATTGGGAGCTCAGCCTATTGCTTTGGTTGTCCCCACTGCTTGTGAAAATATCAAGAATTCTCCACTTGGGGAAGTTGAATTTCCCCCCTTTCTCACCATTCCCCTAAGGGGACTTTGCAAATACTTTTTTTTCACTGTTTAAATCACTCATGGATTTATTGGGGCATCACTCTGGACAAACCTACAAAATCTCATGCCCTACTCAAGGTTCCAGATATTATGGTGTTCAATTGAGCTGTCCACATAAGTTATATTAGGAAATGCACTAGTCAAAATATAAATTTTGTACCAAATAAACATTTTTTGCTTTAGTCTCACACATAAGTTAAAGTTTTAAAATATTAATTTCCATCTATTTTCAGCACCCTGCATAATTGACATTCCTTTGTTCTTCTTCATGCAAAACATTAAATTTGTACATTTAGTCACTATCATTATACACTCTAGGCATTCCTGGATTATACCATAATATTCTGTATCTTTTGAAAATAAAATATGATTAATACATGGAAAAGTATGCATGAAGTAAAATGATTAATAGTAAATGAAAAAGTAAATACAAAATAGTATGCATGCCAGTCACTATTATATAAAACGTTTATGTACACACTGATAAATCGGGAAAGTAATTTTCGAGTCATACAAATATTTTGATGTTCATCAGATTCCTTTTCCCATAAAGTTATTTAAATGAATAATACATTTTAAAAATATCATTTGGTCATTGATATTTGTTCTCTGTAGGCTTTGATAAATGTATTTTTT
>PVIY010051461.1:0-15668 GCA_004026745.1 Myrmecophaga tridactyla
TATTATTGTTTTATTTCTTTTTCTGATGTCTCTTTGTTTCTTTCTCTGAATCGATGCAAATGTTCTAAAAAATGATGAATATGCAACTATATGATAATATTAAGAATTACTGATTGTATATGTAGAATGGAATGATATATTAATGTTCTTTTGTTAAGTTTTTTAATTAATAAAAAGTTTAAAAAAAAAAAAAAAAAACAGTGTTGTAAGAGTACAGTGATAGACAAAATGGACCACAGAAACAGGATAGCAAGTCCAGAAACTGACTCATCTGTATAAAAGAATTTAGTTCAGTATGTGTTTTAGTTTGTAAAAGCTGCTAGAATGCAATATATCAGAAACAGAATGGCTTTTAAAAAAGGGAATTTATTACATTGCATGTTTACAGTTTTAAATCTGTGAAAATGTCCAAACTAAGGCATCCAGGGAAAGACACCTTGCTTCAAGAAAGGTCGATGGATCCAGAACACCTCAGTCAGTTGGAAAGGCACACGGCAACATCTACTAGCTTTCTCTCCTCATTTCATAAGGCTTCCCCAGAGGTGCTTTCCTTCTATATCTCCAAAGTTCTCTGGCTATATGAGCTCTGTCGGATCTGAAGCTTTTTCAAAATGGTTCCTCTTTAAGGGCTCCAGTAAGCAGCCCCACCTTGAATGAGTGGAGACACCTCTCCATGGAACCACCCACAATTGGGTGGGTCGCATCTCCATGGAAACAATAAAAAAAGATCCCACCCAGCAATATTGAATGAGGATTAAATGACATGGCTTTTCTGGGGTATATAATAGATTCAAACTGGCACAAAATGTGATAAAGGTAGCATTTCAATTAAATAGGGAAAAAACATGGGTAGTGTTGGAAAATTGTCTCTGCAGTTGCTTTAAGAAAAATTCCATTCTTAACTTTTACTCACAGACACACGCAAAAAAAAAAAAAAAAATTCCAGGTGAATTAAAGATGTCAATTTAAAAAGCTAAAAATTGATAGAAGAAAACTAGAGTATAGTTTATAACTTTTGGGTCAGAAAGATCTTCCTAACTAGGTAACAAAGTTCAGAAGGTTTAATAAATACCGGATTATACAGAAATCAAAACTTTTACGTGAAACAAGATATCAAGTACAAAGACAGACTAGCAGATATTTGCAATGTATATAAGGATTACTAGCTTTATTTTATCATGAACTCTTATAAATAAAAAAGAAAATGATAACCCAATAGGAGAATGGGCAAAGGATAGTGTGGTTGTTTGGAAGTGTACGTGCCCCAGGAAATCACGTTCTTAAAGCAAATTCATTCCTATGGGTGTAAACCTATTATATGAAGGGCCTTTTAATGAGGTTACTTCAGTTAAGGGATGACCCAGGGTGGGTCTTAATCCTCTTACTGGAGTCCTTTATAAATGGGAAGAAGAGAGGAAGAGAAAGAGAGAATGCCATGGAAGCAAGAAGCTGAAAGCAATGAAACCCAGAAGAGAAGGGAGAAGGCACACTGCCATGTGACTTGCCTGCCACATAACAAAGGAGTCCAAGCTCACCAGCAGCCAGTCTTCAGGAAGAGAGTATCACCTGATGATGCCTTGATTTGGACATTTTCACAGCCTCAAGAACTGTAAGTCTGTAAACTTACAATAAATTCCCATTGTTAAAAGCCAACCCATTTACATGGTATATTGCTTCCAGCAGCCTAGTAAACTAAAACAGATTTGAACAGGTAATTCACAAATTAATAGACACAAATGGTTAATAAACCTATAAAAAGATTCATTAGATACTGGAGGAATGCAAGTTCAAAGTATAATGCAACACTTTTTTTTTTTTACTTTCTTCTTCCTGAAGATTGACAAAAATGAAAATGTGAAAAACATCCAGTGTTAATGAGGACAGGGAGGAACCAACTCTCTCATACTGTTGGTGGCAATATAAGTTGGGGTAACCCTTTTTGAGGATAATTTAAAATAATGTATCAATCAAGATTTACATCTGCACACCCATTGATCCAGAAGTTCTACTCGTGCACACAGGGCATATGTCCAGTGGAAGCATTATTTACAGTAACAGGAAAAATTGGAAAGAACCTAAATATTCATTAATAGGTAAACAGGAAAATTGAGATTTAGCCACTCTATAAATCATAAAGAAGCTATTAAAAAGATGAGACCTTTGTGAACTGATACATGCTAAGATCTCCAATATGTAATAGTAAGTGAAAGAAGAAAATGATGTACAGCAAAATCCCATTTCTTTGAGAAACACACAAATTCACCCACCCAGAATAGGTCAGTACTGGGAAGAAGAAAGGGACTGAGAGGAAAGAGAAACTCATTTTGGCAGTGTAGAATTTTTTAACAACTATTTTAAATCTTCTATCTATGCTACTTAACTTTTTATGTATATTTATATTTATGTGTGAATGCATATTTTGCAGATTTATTGAGATATATTCACATACCATACAAACCATCCGAATACACAATCACTGGCTCACAGTACCATCAGAGCTGTGTGTACAACCCCATGACCAATTTTGGAATATTTTTATTACTCCAGAAAAGAAACAAAAAGAAAAAACCTAAATCCTCCCATACATGTTATCTGCACTCCCCCTCCCATTATTGATCCAGATGATTGATGTGGTACATTTGTTATTGTTGATGAAAAAGTATTAAAATATTACTGTTAACTCTAATTCATAGTTTGCAATAGGTACATTTCCCCCCATAAACCCCTCTATTATTAACTCCTTTGAATAGTGTCATACGTTTGTTCTACTTCATGAAAGAACTCTTTTATATTTGTCCAGTTAATTATAGGCATTGTCCACCACAAAATTTTCTAATTAGGAAAAAAATAATCTCTCTAGAAATATAGCTCTGCTATATACATTGTGAAAGATTTTTTTCTAGAAGCACATTGTCTATATTTGACTATAATACAACCTATCTATTCATATCTCAATCGTCAATACCTCTCAGCTTTTTCGGCATGCTGAATTTAGACTTTCATATGTTAAAGATTTTAAGCAATCACATTTGAGCTTCCTGGGAAGGGAATTCCCTTTATAAGAGATTAGTCTATTATTTGACTTTGCTCATTTGAATTTCATAGTTGTTTTCAGGAACAAATTGTGTTTAAAAGTAGGGGACTGTCTGTACTTGTTATCCTCTTTGTGGTACTTGATACATTTAGGGTGTTTTGTTTTCCCTTTTTAGGAAGAAGAAGGTTGAGTAACTTTTGGTGTTGTGCTTATGATTTGAGATTTGTTTATTCATGGGAGCCTTCTTTAGTTTAAAGACGTTTCTCCAGTTTCTTGTCTCTGAGTTGCTCCAGAACAATGTAGGTAATCTGGAAAGTATACTGGCTCAAACCAGAATCCTCTCCTAGTGAGACTTCTGCCATAGGAAGGTGGGTGTTGTTACGGCCGGATCTCAGGGAGGGGCGCTTTGACTAGAGATAGTGATTACAGAGTTATAATTGTGTGATTGCATCATTAACAGCCCTCAGATATTACTGAAAACAAAGTCTTTATTATGATACTTTAACAGTGTCAAGCCTGAAAACCACTCACACTCTAATTCAATAAATAAGCTACTTAAGTATAGAAGTCACAAGGAAGAACAGATTTTGTTTCATATTACCAAATTTGATTTTCATTAATGCAAGATGAATGTCTTCTATGAAACACTTTCATATCATATTAATGACATGATAGCAAACAGCATTTGCAGGTTGCCAGGCAACATGAGGACCCTCTAATGATCTCTTCAGTACTTGAGAAGCCACACAGGGAAGATGCCAGAGCTCTGATGATGATATTTCCCACTTCTTGGCAACTGTTTCTGCTGGTAGTCCACCATGGGGGCTGGGAAGGAAGTAAGTTAAGGATACCATCCACCTTGGCAAATATATATGCCCTTCACACTTCCCTCCTTTTCATTGCCTTACTGTGTGGGAGAGCAAGAATTGAGAAATGAACCTAAATATGAGAAGACAAAAGTTCTCAATCCATACAGCCTTTCCTCTGCCTAGGTAAGCAGTGGGCTGCTGTGAAACCAGGGTGGAAATGTGGTGGGCCCCTTGGGAGCTGCTCTCCAGGTCATAGTTTGTTGGAATCCACTGCTGTGCTGGAATCTGCTCCACTCCCTCCTGATCTTTTCTCCTTGGGGAGTAGGTCCCCAGCAGCCATGTTGTGACTTCATGATCCCATTCACTGGTTATGGCTGACTGGGTAGGGAAAGCCATCTCATCAGTTGCAACAACCACCCCCAAACCTTAGTGGCATAGAGCAACAGCTGTTTTATTATGTTCATGATGGCTTGGCTCTGCTCCATCAGGTCTGGAGTTTCAGATGGGAAGACACATGGCTGGGGGCCACTTCTAGTGGGGCTGGAATCATGTGGAGCCTTCTTCAATCACATGTCTGTCACCTGGGCTTGAAGGCTGAGCTCAGCTGAAACTTTTGCAGGAGTGTCAACCCACAGTCTTTACAGTTGGCTTGGGCTTCCTCACAGCATGGTAGTCTCAGTATGGTTGGACTGCAAGAGTGAATGTTCCAAACAAGAAGGGAGCTGTGTGGCCTTATATAACTTAGCTTCAGAAGCCACATGGCCTTACTGCTACCACACTATTGGTCAAAGCAGACACGAGCTTGACCAGATTCCATTGATGGGGATATAGTCCCAACTCTCTCTATGGGAGGAGTGCCAAACAATTGGCAGCTGTGGCTTGAAACTGCCATGCGACACCTCAACTGTCAGTTTCTCACCAGGGAATTTGAAGTTGGGACTGAGAAGCTCTGTGGTTTTATAAGCTTTGGGGCAAGTCTCTCTGCCAGTCTGCAGAGAGAGGGAAACAGCCTCCGCTCGATTCATCCCTACCTTGTGTTTTCTGATTGTGGTCCATTCCCAGAGCCCAGCCCTCTCTCTGCCCTTCACTACCTGAGCTTTAACCATGAATCTTTACAATAAATTCTCCTTTTCAAAGCCTAAATCTAGCTTTGGGGTTCTACTACTTGCAGCCAAAGAGTCTTAAGTCACTTAGTATCAACTGATTATTCAAGTGATTTCTGAAAGAAGTGATGTAAATACATGGCATACATTCTTATTTATCAATTTTAGATGTACCTTTTGATTTCTCATTTGGTAAGTAAGGACTTGGACTTATCTTTTTAAACATAACCCCACTTCTCTCCATCTCAGTCTTCAAAATTAGCTTGTATTACCACTTTAGGTTAAATCTGTATTCTGTGTTTACATTATTTTAACAATACAAATATTATTCACATTTCCTTTTTTGAATGACCTTTGGTTTTCCTATTAATGGGAATTAATAACAACCCCATTTTGTTTCTTAATTGTCAATGTATCTAGCACAAAATTTCTAAAATGTTCCAGCAGCTCTGTAAAATGCTCCTCAATATTATTTTCCACATAAACAAATCAAATAATCAAAATGATTACTTTTTCCCAGAACCTCCACCTATCACAGCCTTCCTGATCCTCTTCTGAAATAGCCTGGCTATGTTCTCAGCCCACTGTGACGCCCCTACCCTGTGCTCCATGGGCTAGCCCTGTTTTACTCTTAGTTTACAACTTTGGTTGCTGCTGTTATTGTTTTTAATGCTATTTAATATGGAGAATTTAAAAATATATAAAAGTAGAAGTATAGTAGAATGCCCTCTATTACCCATCAGTTTACAAAGAAAAAAATCTTCAGTCTCCTTTGGGGAGGTGGGAGGGCAGAGTATTTGCTTGGCTGTGCAAGAAGGGGAGAGGACTGGGGAGTTTATTTACTTATTTACCAGCTTCCTGTTTTCAGCTCTGTGCCTCTTCCCAGCCTTAATGGTAGTTACTACCTCTCAGTGTTCCCTCTGCAGGTACTTAAATCGCAGTTTTCTCTGCTTTGCTAAATCAAGGTCCCTAAAATATGTTGCCATCTCTCCTCTGCCATTGTCTCCTCTCCAGTTTTCTTTCTTCTTAAGGGTAAATTTATACATTTTTTCTTGTTTTACTGTTATTTTGGAGAGTTTCAGAAGGGAGAAGGGGTAAAGTTGTTTGCTTAATCTGCCAAATTTAACCAGAAGCAACTAAATTATTTTTCAATATAATCCTAAATAGTAAGCCTTTCCACTAAACTTTGATCTAAATTTAGTCTTATGGAATCTGAATTTTGGGACAGAAATTTATTGGAAAATTCCCTCTAAATCAGCATGAGCTCTTTGTTCCTATGTATTTGAGGATGTTTGGTCTAATAAAAAAGCTGTTAGTGATGGTTTTCATCATTCATGTTATTGTAGTGTGTTCCTTGGACTCCCTAGAAAACAGAGCCTGAGGCAAGGATTAAGTGCTATTGTTTATTTGGGAGGTGCAATCCCAGGGCAGCCAGAGTGAAAGAACAGGGAATTGAGGTGGGGAAGGCAGGTAGAAATGTGATTACATATTACCTTCATGTTAGGGTTGCCCACTCAGCTAGCTGTGCAGAGTGACTGAACAGGCTATAAGAGAAACTGGACCTTGGAACAGCCTATAGGAGTTAGGGAGGGGGATAGTTTTTCTGGCTCCCTTCTATCCACAGGGGCTTAAAGTCCCAGGACTTTGCATTGCATCCTCCAGCCTCACTGATAGCCATGTGGGAAGCCAGCTGCTATGTCCTGAGGTGTACAAGGCTTCATTCAAGCCAGAAGGGGGAAAGGGAGCCATGAAAACAATGAGGCTGAGAGAGGGAATGAATAGTGAATATCATTTTCTTTGTCTGCCCAGGAGCCTGGCTGCCCTGGTAAATAAGTATATTAGACCTTTCCAACCCTCTCCCCTTCCTGTACAGCTAGGCAAATACTCTGCCTTCTCACCTCCCAGAGGGCCATGCCCATGGTCTAAGTGGGTGGGTACATCATGAAGCCAGGCCATCCTGAGTCTGGGCTCTAAGAATTTTCTAACAGGGACTGGGCAAGAGAGGACCCTCTAGTCTCTCAGTAAAAAGTTGCGAGGTATGTGAGCCTGGGATTTCCTAGGACTTCCACCACGAGGGGAGGCTTACCAAGAGAAGGGAGCCAATATGCAGAGTCAAGAGGGAGGCCTAATCAAATCCTGGCTCCAGGAGGCCTAATCCCATTGTCACCCCTGCCCTCCCTCAGTTTGGTCCTGGAAGATGCTAAACTCCCCTCTGGGGGTTCAGTTAGTTGGAGCTGGGCTTTCTGACTGAGATAGTGACCATGTTATCACTTCCATATTTTTGACCAGTAAAGATAACAAAGCCTGTTTTACTTTCTATCCAATAAGATCTTGAAATGATTTTTTTAAAAAGGTCCTTACGGTAAAAATGATTTTCCACTTCAGATTTCTTTCTACTTAGCATGCCATAGGCTGACCTATTACAATAAAGGCTTTTAACACTT
This sequence comes from Myrmecophaga tridactyla, assembly GCA_004026745.1. Lineage (NCBI taxonomy): Eukaryota > Metazoa > Chordata > Mammalia > Pilosa > Myrmecophagidae > Myrmecophaga > Myrmecophaga tridactyla. Next base: position 7,391 of record PVIY010051461.1, read on the forward strand.
GGGTCCAGGACATAATTAGAAAAGTCAGTGTGGGGTCATGTGAATTCACACATGGAATATCTGCCAGGACACAGCAGCCTTTGCCCTGTATCTTGGAAGACCCATTTGCAGACCTGGGCTGACGGCAATAACTGAACTGATGGATACCCTTCACAGTGCATTGGAGAGGGTCCAATTTGGGGGCCTGAAAAGCCCAGCTGATCATGGGTAGTGAGTCCGTGCTAATATCTTGAAAGAGATCTAGCTTTGTTCAATTATCACATGCAGAAAGCCTACAGCTCACAGGCGCCGTTTGTCAGCTGGGTCTGCTCGTGGCTGGGAACTAATCATTAAGCTTGCCAAGGAGCAGAGGCGCCTTCTCCCAGCAGCCTTGTGGCCTCCAGTGTGGTGTAGATTTTCCTATTTCACTTGGATTTGCTCCTAATGATTGAACTATAGATTATTAATGCTGAGAACCTCTGGGATCCCAGAGTGACTGTGCCGGGCTCTATTCTGCCCTCTGAGCCTTCAGCACGTTTCCTGGGCTGGCCGACAGTGCGCAGGCAGCTGCCGGAGCCACTGGGGCCAAGAGGGCACTGTGGGATCCAAACGGTGGCTCCTAATTAGCAGCTGCAGGGGTACTGTCGGTAGCATTCAGTGCTTTTTTCTCCCGATGTTATAAGAGAGAGGGAATAATAAGTCACAAAACACAGTTCAGGGTTTTCTGGGTGAGTGACAAAAAGTATTTTGAAGAGAGAAGGAAAAGACAGCTGGGGCTATACCATCTGTCCCTTTGCAAAGTTATCCTGGGCATGAACCCACATACGGCCAGGTTTAGGGTGTGCAAGGCCCATAGCAGGACTCTCTAGAGCTGGGCCGTCCAGCCCTCTGCCCCTAGTGGAGTAAAAGCATAGCACAGCAACCATCTCCTAGACAAATCCTCCAGGGTAGACTCTGAGCTGAATGTTTTCTGTATATGATTTCATTTAGTCTTCACAGCAATGGCATGAAGCAGTCTGAATTCCCCTTTTACAGGTAAGGAAACCTAGGCTTAGAGGGAATAAATAACTTGCCTAAGACTCCAACACTGGCCAGGGTCTGAAGGACCTCCAGGGTGTATGTTCTTAGTCAGTCCAGAGTCTTTTTTGCACATATCACCAAAGGGTGACAAACACTAGACTCCCTTTACTCAAATAAAGAGCATGAGAATGGTATAACATCAGAACCAGGGTTCAAAACCAGGGCTAGCCAACATGAAGGTCATTTCCATGGTGGAAATGGGGGCTACCATGTACCCTGGACATTAAGGCCCAGCAAATCACATATGGCTGCATGGCAGCCTACTGAACTGTGAGGAAATGTGCTTCTCTTCCTGACAGTAACATAAAACTTGGAGCATCTGGGACTTTAAGGTATGCTTATCAGTTGGGAGAAAGAGAGTGAACCAATGGAGAAGTTAAACAGGGGCATAGGATGAAGAATGACTCAAAGATATCAGTGGGGGATAGGTAGGTTAGTCTTTTAGTTTCTTTGGCTGCTCAAGCAAATACAATGCAATCGGTTGGCTTAAATAATGGGAATTTATTAGCTCATGGTTTTGAGGCTAGGAAAAAGTCCAAATCAAGGCATCACCAAGGTGATGCTTATTTTCTCAAAGACTGGTGTTCTGGGACTAGCTGCCAGCAATCCTTGGTCGTGGACTCCTCTGTCACATGGCAATGCATATATATGGAGGATCTCCTAGACTTTCCCTTATCTTCTGGGTTCCACTGACCTTCAGTTTCTTACTTTCTGTGGCTTTCTCTCTGTCTGAATCTCATTCTACTTATAAAGGACTCAAGTAATAGAAGTAAGACCCATCTGGTTGGGTTGGGCCACTCCTTAACTAAAGTAACTTCATCAAAAGGTCCTACTCATAATGGATTCATGCCCACAAGAATGAATTCAGTTTAAGGACATGTTTTTTTTCTGGGGTATATACAGCCCCAAATCACCATAGGTGGCCTGTATAATATGCTTGGTGTTATGCCATATATAAGGCTGGAGATATTATATAATATGTAATAAATATGTTCTAAAATTTCAAGAAATTTCAGTATTTTAAAGGTGTTGCTCCACTGTCTTTCTCACTTGCATTGTTTCTGATGAGGAGCCCATTGTCATTCTTACCTTTCGTCCTCTACAAATAATGCGTCTTTTCTACTCCAGCTGCTTTTAAGATTCTTTTCACTAGTTTTGAGAAATCTGATTATCCTGTGCCTTGGCATGGTTTTCTTCATGTTTTTTTTTTTGTGTTTGTGTGTGTGTATGTGTATGTACCTGGGTGTACTGGTTTGAAATGATGTATGTACCCTAGAAAAGCCATGTTTTAATCCTAATCCCATTTTGTAAAGCAGCCATTTCTTCTAATTCCTATTCAGCATTGTAGGTTTGAAACTGTAATTAGATCATCTCCCTGCAGATGTGATTTAATCAAGAATGGCTGTTAAGCTGGATTAGGTAGAGGCATGTCTCCACCCATTTGGGTGGTCTTGATTAGTTTCCTGGAATCCTATAAAAGAGGAAACATTTTGGAGAATAAGAGATTCAGAGAGAGCAGAGCAGAACGATGTAGCCACAAGAAGCAGGGTCCACCAGCCAGCAACCTTTGGAGGTGAAGAATGAAAATGCCTCCCGGGAGCTTCATGAAACAGGAAGCCAGGAGAAGAACCTAGCAGATGATGCCGTGTTCACCATGTGCCCTTCCAGATGAGAGAGGATCCCTGACTGTGTTCACCATGTGCCTTTCCAGAAGAGAGAGAAACTCTGACTATGTTCAGCCTTCTTGAACCAAGGTATCTTTCCCTGGATGCCTTTGATTGGACATTTGTATAGACTTGTAACTGGGACATCTTCTAGGCCTTAGAACTATAAACTAACAACTTATTAAATTTCCCTTTTTAAAACCCATTCCATTTCTGGTATATTGCTTTCCAGCAGTTAGCAAACTAGAACACTGGGATTCATTGAGCATCTTGGATTTGAATCTTGAAGTTTTATGGTCTAGGTGGGAACCTAGGTGGGAAGGTCTCCAGAGTTGCTTCTCTGTGCAGCTCTCTCCTCTCTGGTATTCTGTCCTAAGAACCCAGCTTAGTACCTCAGTCCCATTTCCTCAACTCAGGGTCCTTGCTGGGTTCTGCCTGGGTTCCATCTCCTCTTGCCATGGCCTGAAATCTCTCTCAAGGTAGCAAACTGGACCAATCATAGGGTTAACCTTATTTGTTTCCCATCTCTCAGAGATCACTGTCCTTCCTTGTCTGATATTCAATATTGTTTCTTACATTTTTTTCAGTTTTGAAAAAGTTTCTTCAGGTGAGAGGGTAAATCCAGTCACCCTAAAATTTGAAAGAAATTTTAATTCCACAATGTCTGCTCCTAGGATTTTGAATAAGGATTTATTGGCCTGCATATAAGGAATAAATTTCATCCTCACTGATAATAAATGTAAATCCAAATTTCTAATGGTCCTCTTGATAGTTCACCTTTTTTTTTGGTTGACTTCTGGTTGAGTTTGATTAGATAGTTATGGGAAATACTGCAGACTGGTTCAGGCAACTAGCACTTCAAACCCTTTTATAGCATGACTTACCCAAGACACCAAGGGTAGAAAAGCAAAAGACACAGTTCCCAGACTCACACAGAGTATGGGTTCTATATGGGACCAAATTTCCTCCAAAGAGACACCCCATGACTGTTCTGGAAGGTAGACAGGAGCACCATGAAGTGAAGACCAGTTTCTGCTGAATTTCCTGCCTTTGCTGGCAAGCATGGTCATGAAAGCGTTTAGTGTCAGCTGTAGGATACTTTACGAGTGGCAAGAGGCAGGTCTCAATATATCTATTTTGCTGCTGTGGACTGTAGCAGAGAAGGAGTGGTCATGGAGTTGGCAGTTGTGGCAGGTTTCCCAATTCCACAAATTCTTCACTATGGCAGTGATCAGCCAGGTCTGCAGAGGTGTTTTCTGATTTTTTTTCTGGAGGATAGACTAAAGACCCATCAAGCTCATCCAAGGAGTTTTGTGAGCCACCCATAACTGGAAATACATCTCTTTCTGTTTAAGCTAGAGAGAGAGAATCCTGTTGTCTACTGAGTGAGTAGATTAATCATTGTACTTACTCATACTGTGGTTGATGAAGAGTTGGTCTGATGAACAAGAGAGAGGTTGGCTCTGCCGTTTCCTGGTCGATTTGCGAGTGCTTTACCAAGATTTTTAAAACTTAGTTTCTCTAGAGGACTCCTTTAAGTGCTCTTGCTCATTTTGTGGAGGTTAGTTTTAGCTAAAACTAGATAGTATCTGTAAATCAACTGCAATATATTCCCAAGTGAACTAATAAGACTGATCCCTCTGAGTGGTGATATGCCCCATGCTCCCTGAGAGTACCTTGTAGGACACACATCTGTCCTTCATCTGGGTCAAGAAGGTGCTAGTGTCCATGCTTAAAATATGAATAAATCTTATCCTTCTTTATTTTATAGAGATAAAAATACAATTAGAAGTGCTAATGCTTTCTTACTCCACACATAAATTATCCTATGCATCAACTGAGGTATTCTGTTGGAGAGCAAAATTATGTTCATGTCTCAAACATAAATTGTTGATTTGGAGGGATTGCTCTTCTAACTACAGGTAAATGATGAGTTCAACACAAAAAAGTGCTCTGTCCAAATGTGGCCATTGCAAAAAGACAATGTACTCCACTTGTTCCACATAAAGGCAGTTGGGCTGAGAGTAAGGGATTCTGGATGAGGTCCTTGATGCCCTTAACTGGGCTGTGGCCTAGACCACCCTGCCCCTGGTTTTCCCTTCTAAGAGGAGAGATGCTGAACCACAATGCAGGTCCCTCCTAGCAGCAAGGTGCCCAGGGAGGTCCACTGCACTGCCCAGGAGCTTGCTGCAGGTCCTAATTCTAGGAGCAAACAGCATTACACCGTCATCATACATAGCTCAATCACTTAAAATATGTTCTGGGTTGTGGGATTAGAGATGGGTTTTATATTCTATTTGACTTTTTAATATTTTTGGAACTTTTTAATAATAAACATGATATGTATATATGCATATATATTTGTGTTAGAAAATATTAAAAAGTAAACAAAGATGCACAAAATAATTTTCAGAAAGAAAAATAAAATGGTCCAAGCCCAGGAGGAAAGAATGAGAATGTCACATGCACCACAAATCCCTGCTGCCTATAGCTGGCTGCAAAGCATCTCATTTCAACTGTTAAGTCACCATAAAACATTTAGGCGGTCGAGCCAGTTTCTTCTTGTGGTTCAGTACACTGAGGCCATTATTTCTGAAATGTATTTATTTTAACAAATCCAATCACAACAGAACAACTCGGTTCTTGGAGTTTGGTAAAGAGGTATTTTATTAAAGGAGTTCATAGGCTTGTCAATAGGCATTGATTCATCTGCTATCGTTTTAAACTCACAAATAATAACCTTCGACCCACATGCTGTCAGATGGATATGTAATGAGAAAGAGGAAGAAAATCCATAAAGGACTTAATCTCTCACAGCAAAAGTTTGAAAAGTGGTATTACAGAGATGCTCAGAAGGAACAGAAGTTAGTTCTAAATATACCAACCAGAGTTCCTGAACTCCAAATGAAGACGTATGCCCTGACAACAGGGGAGAACGTTAATAATCAAGAATGTCTGCGAAAACTGGTGACGAAGGGGCATGATGCTTGGGTTTGGCCAGATGAGCTATAAACAGATACAAATGAACAGGGAAGGACATACGCTATGAGATGGAATCTTTTGTTTCAGGCAGCAAGGTCTGAGTGCCCCTTGAAAAGCCTACAGACAGACCAAATGCCCAAGTGAGTGCCCCTGCTCTCCCACACCTCCATCCCTCCCATCTATCTGCCTTTGGCATGTGAGTTGGGGAGAACTTTCTTTCTGGTTGACCCCACCAATCAGACCCATCAAGCCTGCCTAAGCACCCATCTGTTAATATGCCAGGTATTCAGCATTTTAGGAAATGACTGTTCACAGCTATACTTGATACCATACAATACAAAGTCTATGGTCATGACTGGTTCATGGCAGCACTATATAGAACTTTCTGTAATGAGGGAAATACTTTATTTTGCATGTCCAATATGGCAGCTACTAACCACGTGAGGCTACTGAACACATGAAGTGGGCTACTGCAACTAAGGAATTTATTTTTAAATTTTATTTAATCTTTTCTTTATTTTTAAACAGTTTTATTCACACATCATTACAATCTAGCCTAACTGTATAAACATGCCTTCACCACCATATTCTATCTGAAGACATTTTCTTTTCTTCCACAAATAATCCATACCCTTTTCCCAATCCCTTTGCCGGTTGACATTTCATTTTGGCATAATGCCTTTGTTACATTCATTGGAAGCATATTGCAATATGCAAAATGTAGTCTGTTGACTACAGACCCTAGCTTACATTTATTGTACTTTTTCCTACATACCATCTATTTCTAACATCTGCAATACTGACATTCATTTGTTCTCCTTCATGCAAAGAAATTTTTAATTTGAATTTTACTTAATCTTAATTAATTAAAATTAAATTCTAAATGGTCACATGTAGCAATTGGCTATCATATTGGACAGTGCAGGTCTAAAGCATTTGTAACTCCTGACAATTGCTTGAAACAAGGAAGTTTGCAAAACTATATGATATTCGGTTCTAGATACACTTATAACTCAAAACAGTTCATAATTTCAAATTTTAAATGATACTAAGAACTTACGTGATTTGAAATGAAGTCATCTTTAAGTGTAGCTTATGTAGAAACATTTGATCTGTCTCTTTGCTATAATATGTCCTCAGAGTTTAGTACATTTTTGCCTATAAATAAAATACCTGCTTTTTCACTTACTTAATTCTTGGTAATGACCTCTACCTAGGTAATTTTTTTCTCAGAGAATGACTCTAAATAAAGCACATTAAATGCCAAGTGTATGCCTAAATAGAAATTTTTTAAAAATAAGATACAAAAATTGCATATATTAACAGAATTTTAAAAACATTTGCTCTCCAGCTAGAAGGAAAAATCTCAGAGGATGGTATGGTAGCCCATCTCTGGGATCTGTCCCGTAACTACTTGTGGAACAGCGCTTTTAAAACTATTGCTTTTTTTCTTTGCTTTGTATGTATATTACACAATTTAAAAAGTTAGAAAAAGCATTTGTTGCTCTCATTATTATTATTATTATGATTAACGTTTTTTTATTGTATAGTATAACATATATACAAACCCTGGAGATGGCAGACATCCAGGTGCTGGCCCGAAGCTTGGAGAGGATGGAGTCAAGAGGAAGGGTGGTCCCCCAATGCACCCCATGTTGCAACTCTCACCCCAGCATTCAGAGAGAGCAGGGCTACTGCATAGGCCCTGGGAAAGGGTGGGATTGCTGCTTTCTAAAGCCGTGAGGATGAATGACTCTCAGACTTTGAAATTCAATGGAGTTTGTCCTGCAGTTTTTCAAAACTGTTTGGGTCTGGTGATCCCTGTTCACCTTTTGATTTCTCCCTATGGCAATGGAAACATGTATCCCATGATTTTCCCTCCTTTATACAAAATTTGCGGCAGATAACTTTTTCTGACTTTCACACGTCCAGAGCCAGAGAAGAATTTTTTGACTTAGGAAAGACTATGCCCATAACTCACTTTGATGAGATTTTGCACTGTTTTTTATTTTGTATGGTATTTTTATTGTTATTGAAATGGTTTAAGGCTTTTGTGCTATTGTGATGGAGTAAATGAATTTCTATATGGAAAGAACAAGTCTTTTTTTAGGAGTCTGTGCTGGTTTGAAAGGAAGTATGCCCCCTAAGAAAAGCCATGTTTTAATGTAAGTCCCATTTCATAAAGGTAAAATAATCTCTAGTCAATACTGTATGTTTGAAACTGTAATGAGATCATCTCCCTGGGTGATGTGATTTAGTCAAGAGTGGTTGTTAAATTGGATTAGGTGATGACATGTCTCCACCCGTTTGGGTGGGTCTTGATTAGTTTCTGAAGTCCTATAAAAGAGGAAACATTTTGGAGAGAGAGATTCAGAGAGAGAGAGCAGAAGTATGTGACCACGAGATGCAGAGTCCACCAGCCAGCGACCTTTGGAGATGAAGAAGGAAAACGCCTCCCGGGGAGCTTTATGAAACCGGAAGCCAGGAGAGAAAGCTAGCAGATGACGCCGTATTCGCCATGTGCCCTTCCAGCTGAGAGAGAAGCCCTGACTGTGTTCGCCATGTGCCTTCTC
>PVIY010051462.1:0-15622 GCA_004026745.1 Myrmecophaga tridactyla
TTAGGCAGAATTCCTTTTTCCTCAATTTCTTTGAAAAGTTTGAGCAGGATTGCCATTAATTCTTTCTGAAATATTAGAAAAAATTATCCTGTGAAGCTTGGGCATTTCTTTGTAGGAAGATTTTTTTTTTTTTTTTTAACATGGGCAGGCACCAGGAATCGAACCCGGGTCCTTGGGCATGGCAGGCAAGCATTCTTACCTGCTGAGCCACCGTGGCCCACCCTATAGGAAGATTTTTAATGACTGATTGAATCTCTTTACTTGTGATTGGTTTGTTGAGATCTTCTGTTTCTTCCTGAGTCAGTATAGCCTGCTTGTATGTCTCCAGGAATTTGTCCATTTCATCTAAGTTGTCTAGTTTGTTGGTGTATAGTTGTTCATCATATCCTATTGTGATTTCTTTTATTTCTTCAGGGTCTGTGGTAATGCACCCCTTCTCATTTCTGATTTTGTTTATTTGCATCCTCTCTCTTTTATTCTTTGTCAGTTTTGCTAGTGGCCCATCAATTTTATTGATTTTCTCAAAGAACCAACTTTTGATTTTATTGATTCTTTCTATTGTCTTTTGTTCTCCCATTCCTTTACCTCTGCTTTAATCTTTGTTATGTCTCTTCTCCTATTTGCTTTGGAGTTAGTTTTCTGTTCTTTCTCAAGTTCCTCCAGGTTTGCCGTTAATCCTTGATTTTTACTCTTTCTTTTTTTAAATATAGGCATTTAAGGCAATAAATTTCCATCTCAGCACAACCTTTGCCACGTCCCATAGATTCTGATAAGTTGTATTCTTATTTTCATTCATCTCCAGATAGCTGCTGATTTCTCTAGCAATTTTTTCTTTGATGCACTGGTTGTTTAAGAGTGTGTTATTTAATCACCATATATTTGTGAATGTTCTTGTTCTTTGGTGGTTATTGAGATCCAGCTTCATCCCACTGTGATCAGAGAAACTGCTTTGAATAATTTCAATATTTTTAAATTTATAAAGACCTGTTTTGTGCCCCAACGTATGATCTATCCTGGAGAATGTTCAATGAGCATGAGAAGAATGTATAACCTTGTGCTTTGGGGTGTAATGACCTGTTTATGTCTGTTAGGTCTAATTCGTTTATTAATTTATTCAATGTCTCTAATTCTTTGTTGATCTTCTGTCTGGTTGTTCTATCTATAGAGAAGAGTGGTGTATTGAAGTCTCCTACTATTATTGTTGAAACATCTATCACTTCCTTCAGTTTTACCAATATCTGTCTCATGTACTTTGGAGCTCCTTGATTGGGAGCATGAACATTTATGATTCTTATATCTTCTTGGCGAATTGACCCCTTTAATTAGTATATAATGCCCTTCTTTGTCTCTTATGATGTCTTTACATTTAAAGTCTATTTTGTCTAATATTAATGTGGCTACTCCTGCTTTCTTTTGGTTACAACTTGCATGGAAAATCCTTTTCTATCCTTTCACTTTCAATCTATTTGTATCCTTGTGTGTAAAATGAGTCTCTTGTAAGAAGCCTACAGCTGGATTATGTTTCTTAATCCATTTTGCCAACCTGTATCTTTTAATTGGTAAGTTTAGCCCGTTAACATTCAAAGTTATTACTGAAAATATGTTTCTTGATTCCACCATCTTATCTTTTTATTTTATTTGTCAGATCTATATATTCTTTTCCCTCCTTCTTTATGTATTATTTAAATTGTCCTTAGTGGTACTCTTCAATTCTGTACCCTTCTCCAGACCTCCCTCTCCTGTCTTTTTTTTCACCTGGAAGAATTCCTTTTAGTATTTCTTGTAGGGCTGGTCTCTTGTTGACAAATTCTTTCAGGACTTCTTTTTCTGTGAAAACTTTAATCTCTCCCTCAATTTTGAAGGATATTTTGGCTGGGTACAGAATTCTTGGCTGGAAGTCTTTCTCTTTCAGGATCTTATCATGCCACTGTCTTCTCGTCTCCAGGGTGCTAGTTGAGTAGTCTGAACTCAGTCCTATTTGATTTCCCTTGTATGTGGTAGATTGTTTTTCTCTTGCCATTTTCAGGATTTTCTGCTTCTCTTCAACATTTGACAGACTGATTAGTATGTGCCTTGGGGAAGGCCTATTTGGATTCATTCTGTTTGGAGTTCTCTGGGCTTCTTTGACTTGTATATTTATGTTCTTTATGAGGGTTGGAAAGTTTTCCCCCCATTATATCCTCAACTACTCTTCCTATCCCTTTACTCCTCTCTTCTCCTTCTGGGACACCGGTGATTCTTATATGTGTGCACTTTGTTTTGTCTATCATATTCCTGAGTTTCCATTCAGTTTTTTCCATCATTTTTGCCATTTGTTGTTTTGAGTCTTTGAAGTCAATTATCCTCTATATCACTTATTCTTTCTTCTGTCTCTTCAAATCTGGTGTTGTGTGCCTCTTGTATGTTTTTCATTTAGTCAACAGAGTCTTTAATCTCTGTCATTTCTGCTATTTTTCTATTTATTCTTTCAAATTCCTCTTTGTGCTCTTCTACTGTCTTCTTGATCTTCTTTATGTCATTTGCTATTCCATTTATTAAGTAGAGTTGTATGAACATCTTTGATTAGTTGTTCCAATGCTTGTGTCTTCTTCGGTGTTTTAATCTGGTCATTAGGCAGGGTTATTTTTGTATGCATTGTGATATGCGTAGTGATCTTCCACTGTTTTCATCACATGTAAATATCTCAATTGATTTACTTTGGGAGTTGATTTCTTTCAGTAGTCTAAGGCCTTGTGTTTGCAGGATTGTTGTACAACAGGGAGCAGAGCATGGGGTGGAACACTCAGTATGGTGATTTGTTTCAGGGCAGGTATGGATGTAGGTTGGGGATGTTATGCTGATGCTTGTGAACATAGGTGCCCAGCAGCCAGGGAGGATGTAGCTGTGTGAGTGCACTGGTCTGGGGGGTTACACCCTGGTGTAACCCTGGTGTGTGCAGGTCTAAGGCACCAGGTCTTTGTGCGCATGTGTAGAACTGTGGAAGCAGGTCGGCATTATGTCTTCGTGGATTGGGGGCAGATGTGACCCAGCTGTGTAGGTCGGCACTTTCTCAGAGCTGGGAAGTGAGGCTGAGGGCTGTGTGCATGCACAGTTCTAGGACTGCTGTAAAGCACAGTTCGCAGAGCTGAAAGACGTGACTGGGGACTTGTGCACATGTGTGGGCCTGGGAGTGCCCTAAATGGACGCACTGATCTCAGGGAGGGTGGGATGAGGCTGTGCAACTCTATGGGCAAGGGGTGGGGATAGCCTAGGTATGGAGGTTACTGCCTGCAACCTTTGTGCACTGGCAACAGCCTGCAGGGAACAGAGAGGGGGAGGTAGTTCTTGGGAGGGGTACAGGAGAGGTGAGTTGGGCTGCACTTTGGGTGGGGTGTGGGGCAGGTACGTGTACTGGGGACTGGTGGGGTGCCTGGAGCGTGGGGAATGGAAGCGGGTGACATGGTTCAGGTATGTGGAGTGTGGGGTAAATCTCTGGTCACAGGCCTGCTCTGGTAAGGGTAGCATGCCAAGGAACACTGCCTGGCTTACTTCCTAGTCCTGTGCTCCTGTCCATGCACTCACTGAGGCTGCATGCCTCCGTACCTCAGCACCAGGCTCCAGCTTTCTGCCTCTCAGTTCCTCAGCCTCTGCAACCAGGGCTGCTGCATTCAGTGCAGAAGGCTCTCCCAGGTCAGCTGCACTCCCGAATTGCTGCCTCAGTCGCCCTCTTGTCCCTTCTCTAACTTTTCTGTGGAGAAGGGCTAATCTCGAGCTACTCTAGTCGGCCATCTTCCCAGAAGTCCCAGAGAATACAATTTAAAGTAAATTGATACTTCATTATAAAATATCTCACTAATTTTTTCCTGTATGGACAAAATCCTTGGGGAATCAGTCATGGATTTCAAGTATCAGCAGAGCTTGGGAGACCAGCTGAGCTGCTATAATTTCCAACATTTTATTTATTCATAAGAAAATCTTGACTTAAATTAGGTAGATTCAGTACTGGCTTCACTTGATTATCTAGATTTACACAAAGGGTTGGAGAAGCAATTTATGCAATTCAAAGATGCCAAATTGTCAAAGCGTAAATCAAGGTGATTTCCATAAAGCCACTTTTACATAGGAGTCATACACTGCTACAAGAAATCATACACTATTTTCCTCTTATTCTTACACAGAGATGGGGAAATACAGTTGTGATAAAATTATTACATGTTCCTATTCTCATTTTTCTTTGAGAATGGGTATCTATATTAATCCAAAGATTCAAAGATTTCAAATTAATCCATTCAACTTTACCCACATCCTGAAGGGACTAATCTGAAAGAAGCTGAAAATTTAGTTTTTATTTTTTTTTTAATATTTATTTATTTATTTATTGCATATTTTTAAAATATGACAAAACTCACATTATTCTATATGGCTTTTCTTTATTAATTATAGTCTTTAGAAAAGTAAAAGCAATAGGCAAATTTTACATAATCTTTGGAAATTTCAGCTATAGGAACACGTTTTCTGTTCTTAATATAGACTGATGTCTCGACTGAGGATCTTATGATCATTAAATATTGGCATTTGATAGGAATTTTAAGGATTAAAAAGGTTTAGTCCCAAATCCTTTCTTATTTGTAAGTAAGGCACTTGATATTCTAAATGACTGGTTTAGCTTAATCAGCTAATGTATGGCAGAGTCAAGGCTAGAACACAGAGCATCTAAGTGTTGCTGCTTATTTCTCAGCACTAATTGTTCTGCTTTTAATGAGATGGGGTAAATACATTTATTTCTTTCTGTGTTGGGCAGACCCTAGACTGGCCTCTGTGGTTCTCCCCCACCCCCCATGTTCATGCTCTATATAATCCCCTCCCCTTAAGTGTGACTTGATTCTAACTAATAGAATATAGTAAAGGTAAAGGGCTTTTGGTGATGCATTAACTCTGAGATCATGTCCATACTAAACATTTGGTGTCAGCATTTATTTTTGAAATGATAAAATGATTAGATAACAGTTGTTTTTTTAAAAATGTGTTTATGCTGTAAAATTAAAGGCTGACAATCCTCTTTCTGTCCCCAAAATATATTTTGAAATTATTCTGGCCAGAGTTGATTTTACACAAAAATTGAACCTGAAAATGGAAAATCCTTCCCAAGAAAGAGTTGTCAATTTATATATGCACACACACACATGCCTTAATTTTCCCATTCTACCTTTGAGTAGAACAGGGAAACATTGTCATGGATAAGTACCGGATTGTAGACTGTAATTTGGAAGTAATTCTCATCAGGAGAATTTTTTAAACTATTAAGTAGAAGCATCTGACAGCCTGTGTTACTCTTTTAGGTTGTTTATTATCTTTCTTGATTAAGGTCCTTTTGCTTAAGAGGTAAACTGGAAATGTATAAGTTGTTTTTTTAAACCCTTTTAACCATACTCATATAAAAATATCTCTGCATCTACCAATCATCTCCTATTTGCTAGGAATTATTCTATACATTCAATGTTTTTACACTATTGAATCTTCACTGCAGCCCTAGGATGTTATATTACTAGGATTTTCTTCATTTTAAAGGAGGAGAAACTTAGGCTGAATTTCCTAAAGTGGTCTTATGCTACAGTCCACACTTTTGAACACTCTGTTAGACTGCTATAAAGAGTCACATTTTGCTTTTCTTCTCCATATTGATTTTACACAAAAATTGAACCTGAAAATGGATGAACATTTGCTGGAAAATAGGGTATATGAAAGGTATGAAAGTATATGAAATTCTACCAGCTCTCCTGAACAGACTTTCACTGACAGCATATTTGAGAGACTTTTGATTTGAAAATCTTTTTATTTTTTATTTTTTATTTTTTTTTAATTTGAATATGGGCAGGAGGCACCAGGGATCGAACTCCAGACCTCCAGCACGGCAGGTCAGAGCTCTGCCTGCTGAGCCACGGCAGCTGCCCTGATTTGAAAATCTTAAATATGGAAGTTCAGAGTAGGACTTAAAAGAACAACTGTTCAACAATATAATGGTGAAAACACGGAAGAGATTATAGCAGAAAAACAAAAAGAAGGGTGGAAAAAGAAAAGAATATGTTGAAGAAAATAGTAATAGATTGAGGTTCCTCTCGGCAAGTTCACAGACTCTAACTTGAACTCAGATGTGGATTTAGACTCAACCAAGATTTATTTACTGTCCACATGTGCCAAGGACTATGAAAGGCCTTTTCCCATGTGCTCTGGTTATGTAAACAGGGTCATAAACTAATGGACTCTGGAATCAGACTGCCTGGCCTTGAATTCCATCTCTGAGAATATATGTAATAAGACAATATGAGACTTTTTTTTTTTTAATCAAAAACACCCCTAAAGGGACGTGAGTTCTAGTTCTTCAAAATTCATTAAAAAAAGAACTTTGATTATGTAGGGTGTGATTCCCATAGGTAATATATAATATAGTATATTAAATAAAACTTCAGATACCCTTTCTGTATAATCTTAGTGTTATCAGTTACCTCAACTGTAAAATGATGACTATTACAGTATTAACTTCTGGAGAATTTACGAGAATTAAATGAGATAATTCATGTCAAGTGTAGCACAGATTCTGAATCACCTGAGGCCTCATTATATTTGAGCTCTTTTTATTATCCTTAAAATAATCCTGGAAATAGTTATTATTTCCAAATGAGGAAATTGAGGCCGAGAGAGGTTAAATAACCCTTGAGAGGGTAAGGAACTTTGTTGATTGTGAAATGATGACTACATTTCAGAATATAGCTTCCTTTTTCCTCGGTTTCATTGTTCTTTTCATGATATAAATGTCATGATAGTTGACATACTGAAATTTACATAAAGAATAACTGAAAAGAGATTAAGGATAGCACATGGTATGAAAAAAGTAAAAAAGAATTTGGAAATATGGCCATTGATACCCAAAACACTTTAGGATTAGATTGCATATAATAGTGGCGGTGACACTCACAAAAACAGACCTGTGTCATCTAGCAGATGTTCCAATTGATGTCATGGTTTTTGTGGAATTCTGAATGCTATCATAAACCGAGGTTTAGTAAACTCTTTCTACCTGCCCATATGTTTTATGTGTACTAAGTAGATTTTGCTTTGAGTGAGATATAGACTAACACCTGTTATATATTTTTAATCTAACAGTATATTTAATATTAATATATAAATGGATTTTCAATGAGATTTTTTAAATTGAATTTTGAGAAATTAGAACTTCAATTTAGTTTAAGAGATATATTTGGCAAAACACAAAGTCTTACACTATCCTCCACATACACTCTCAGAGGTATTAATAATGTATATCAAAAATTGTTTTGTTCAGTTCCCGGTGCCTGCCTATGTTAAAAAAAAAAGTTGTTTTGTTAAGGCCAAAATATTAGGGGCATATATTTCTTTATGGTTTCTAGAAAAAGAGTGAGGCTAAGTCAAGATGACTGAAAACATTACTATCTTGCACAAACTTGATGGACCTAATTTCCTTATATAGTAGGTCATTAGAACTTTGATGATTTTATGATTGAGCAAACTGAACATAAGCGGTGGTTGACATCTCTTGATTCACATGCCTGCACGCACACACATCTTTCAAAGTCTATTGTTCTTTTTAATATATTTGCAGGAATCTAAAATAATTAATTGAGGAAGCCAGTTCTCTGGGATTAATATAGGACAGCTTTATACAAAGATGTGTGACTCTTTGTGTGCAAATATCCTGAATATTAACATGTCACATAACTGTGTATTGGGGGGGGCCATGTGAAATATGGCTTATTGGGAAGGGACTAACCACATGTGGTTGGCCATGGTTCAAGACACTGCTATGGCTACACACAGCATATAAAGGTGAAGGAAATGGAAATTTTTCTTGGAAATGTGAAAGGGAATGACTCTTTCTGTGAGTTAATTTTGGGTTCACATAGTTCTTATCCTTCCGTTTTCTCCTTTCTTTCAAGTATAAGCAAACTTATGAAGAGTCTATTTATATAAAAGCCGTGGACAGGGTACCTAACCTGTCTTTAGCCCAGAAAGAAGCGCTAATAGAAAAAAGGGGAAAGCATATGTTTTGACTTTCGTAAATGTACATTGGCATTCCAATATGATATTTTCAAGGCCTTGAAGTTTTCAATGGCCTATGAGATTTTCAAAGACCTACATATAGATTTGAGTCCTTGAAATAAAATAAATTGTCTCTAGAATACAAAAACTATATCTCAAAATCAAAATGAATAAATGTTTAATTAAATGTCTGCAAGACATAACATTATATCAACTTCATTAATTATTAAATTTAGCATTCATAAAAGTTTTATTACATTTGAAAATAGTTTGGTGTGTAAATTTTCCTCACTTTACATGAATTCCCAATTCTGGAAAATGCAAAAAAAAATCATAGCTAATCAAGAAGTTATATCAATTGCACATGGCTAAGTAATTTCAAATGCAAAATTATAATTCCTTTCCCCCAATTTTTCAGTAAATAAGGAGTGCTAAATGGGTATGCACTTTCATATATTTGCTAGGATTCATGCTGTGGCTTCCAAAAAAGGCCATCTGACTTATTAAGGCAGTCTACCTTTGAATACACTCATTGCTTGATGTGGATGATAGAGAAGGAAGAAATATTTATCCCATGTTTCAACTTCTTTAAAACCTATCAAACCAGGGAAGACCTCAGATTGTGCTCTCTGGAAGCAATTCTCAAGAAGGATGTTGTGTGCAGAAAGGTTTGCTGGGGAGTTTCTCAGGAGGAACATAGAGTAGGCACAGAGAGAAGCTGTCTGCAACACGGTTACAACAGAAGAGTCAGCTGATCCTACAGTGAGCTCTATAGGTGTCCCAAATTGAGGGTGGGCTCTTTGCATCTCTGCATCACAGTGTCATGTGCCTGCCCTTTGCCAGTCATCTCTTGACTGCTGAGGCAAATTCACAGTGAGGGGATCTAGATGGAGCATCAGAGTATGCACTTCAGGGAGTGTCAGATTACCTCCTACCCAAATTCAGGCCATATGCTGCAGTTATAAACAAAGGTAAAATGGGAATGCTGGGATTCATGAGTTCACCAGATTAATACATTGTGAATGACGTATTGCTGGAGTAAAACACACAGAGTCTCAGTCGAAGTTTAATATTTAATGTAAACTGTGTGCTAGATGAAGGTACTAATGCAATCACCAAAAACTTACTGAGCACTCTAAATTTAGGTATAGTGATATATTTTTTCTTTTTTAAAAATTTTGTTTATTCATTTATTTATTGTTTAGGTATAGTGGAATTTTATGTAAAATAGAAACATGCAATTCTGGATGTGATCTAATCTAATTTAATAAGGTCAATCATAATCCATAACTATGATCTGTCAAGCATCAACTGAGCATCAGCTATGGCTTTAGGTCCCTCAATGTTATACCTTCTTTCTCCGTTTATGATTCCCACTTTATAGAATAGGAAATTAATATCTAGAGAGCTTTCAAAACTTGTCCAAGTTTACACAGGGTGAAAGATATGGATGACAGATTTTATTCCAATTTTTTTTTACTCCAAAGTCCAGTTTTCCTTTCCCAACTGGCCATGTCTCTACTCTAGTCTATGCTAGGTTTTAAAAAATTCTTTAGAATATATGCAGAAATAATGTGAAATTTTTGTACCCAGCAGTGAACAAAAGCTATCTGTGAATGCTAATTTCATTATAAAGATTTAGCTACGATGTTCCATGTGCTCTTTGACATGCTTTTACTTGAATTCACTGTTCATTGGGATACTCTATTATTTTATTTTCCTTTTTTTAGAGACTGGTAACATCTCAAGGCTACATAGCTCTAAGTGGTAGAGCTCTAGGCCTATTCGGGTTAAGTGCTGATGTGCTATGTTTAAAATGCTCATGTACATCTTTTTGTTTTTTAATACCACCATTGATACAAAATTCTGGGAGCTGAAGTCCATGTGAGCTCTAGAATATTCCAAGGACTGCAATAAATAGGATCTGAGAGTATTATTTTTAAGCAGATGCAACATGTTGGCCTTTTCCCCTAACATTGGCAGTAAACGTATATTCTAAATGATGCACAATATGACAAAATGTGGGCACGATGTTTGAAGTAGGTCACTTGGTGAAGGATCAAGAATAGAGTGCTTCATGACTTAAGTATTGCTTTAATCCCTTATCAAGAGTCATCCAAAAAGATGTCTATAGCTATCAAACTATGAACACTGCACTTCCTCTAATGCTTAAGTACTTATAAACTGCTATCTTATAGTTTTTTTAAGTTATAGGATGGAGGACACTTTTAAGCAACCATTTTAGTACAAATAGGAAAAAATTATTTCCTTTAAAAGAATTTCTTATTTAAAGTTCCTCTGCTTTCTACTGTATACATAAGTCCAGAAAAGGGGTATTAACTGAAGTGTATGTGTCAGTAATTTTATAGTTATTTTTTAGAAAACAAAAATTTTGTGACTGGCTACAAATCTGAGAATTTTATATTTAGTGATTTTTTTTTTAAATCAACACTTAGCTTAAGAGGTCTTTCTTCTTTTATTATGTTTTTTTCCTAATGATTAAGTCTGGGAAGATGGAAACAAGCATCTATCACTATTTAAATTACTCTAAAACCACATATTCAGGGTTCCTTGGGTAAATATTCTGCTCCCACCAAGTGTAAATATTTTATAATGATTATTTCGTTATGTCTCAGAGAAAATGTTAGTATTTATCAAGGATAAAAGTATACTGTTCTAATACTGGGCTTCAAGATATGTATGAGGCATGTGTAAGCTTTGACTGATCCTAATGGCCAGTTCTTTTTAGTCTTGACCCTTACGTTGAAAATAGCAACTTATTATTTTTCAGGAAGAATAAGTTCCATTTCTAAACACTTTCAAAAACCTCAGGGCTTTTTCCTCTAGTAAAATACAAATAAATAGCCACATTAGCACTTGTACTTTGATATGAGTCAAGGTCATCTTAAAAATTCCACAACTCAGGGCTAAAACTGCCATTTCTGACATTTGGCCTTCATATTTTTCTCCTTAATTGTCAGTTTGCTGCCTTATTGCCATATACAGGCATTTGAGATCAACTGTATCTCTTTCTGCATTGTCATAAGATGACCAGAAGTTTTAATATTTCTTATTTTCTGGTTATCAGGCTTTCTAAAGTTCCACACTACTTAACACCTCCCTCAATATAGAGAGGTCTTCCACTCAGGGCAAAATTGCCCTGAGCAAGGATCGTTAGTTCCTTGATTCCAGCTATAAGTTGCTCATTTTTTAGCAGATGCTTGTGGGTTTGTTTTTTTAGACCGGTGGAAACATTTTAGGCTAGGCTTACAAAAGCAAATATGAATGCAGCCAACACATGTAGTTGTTATGTAACAAACTGAATACAGGTTCAAGGTGATGCTGTTGAAGATGAATTGAATGTCGGAAAAGGGGTTTACATTTTTTTTAAAATTGGAATCATTTCCAGAATGCTATCAAGTGACCTGAAGTGTGACCTCCATACATTTCCACTTAAGAGGTTTTAAATGTGATAATATTCTAATATTTTTAATATTTTAATATCTAATAATTATAGATATGAATCACTGAACTCCTTGTTGGCTTCATACCATCTAATGAGAAGACTACATAATGAAAGCATCATATTAATGGTAGTTTATGTAGTATTGACACATAGGGTTTAATCCAGTACTCAGGTTGTTCATTATTCATTCAACAAACATTTATTGATAAACTATTATATACCAGATATTGTGCTAGTTACTGGAGAAACAGAAAAGTTGCCTCTCTCAAGGAGCATAGGAATCTAGTGAGACTGATTTCAACCTCACATGCCAACCTTTCCATTACTGATCTGTCTTTGTCTCCCTCACTATATTCTTACACCTTTATTCACCATTACAAATCCCAATATGCATGCTAAAGCCTCGCCTTCCTTTTTAAGGGCATCCTGTAATTAAACCACAGTGTTCCTCTCCTCATCTGGTGCCACCTATGGAAAGTGATCTTAGACTGCTCTTAGGAGATAAAGATGGCCAAATCCTATACCCCAGGGCCCTGTTCCTTTGGCCACAGCTGAAATGACCAAAGCTGAGTACTTATCCCAAGGGCTGGCACATCTGTAGGCTGAATAACAAAATCCAGTGTGTCTTTGAGCAAAATTTCTATTCAAATATAGATTGTGATAATTGGTTAGGTCAGTCAACAGTGTCCTCCCAGGAATTTGAAACATTAAAACAAAAATGTTGCTTGTAGCAAACTGAAGTAAAGAGATACACAAAGAAAGATAGTATCCAGCAATTGCCCTGCAGCAAAGATGCTGAAAAAAACAGAAGCCACCAGGCAAACAGAATAGAAATAATGAAATATAGTTATTGTGACTGAGGAGATGTACCAGGTAAAACAAGCTAATTTTTCCTAACAGAGCTGCTAATCCATGCTCTTGGAAAGGAGAAAGAAAACCTGGCCAGCACCCTTGTCTAAATTCTAATTCCTTTCATTTCTTAAACTGACTTTCAGGGTCTCGTGAGTTGGTTATGTCGCTGATTCAGGGTTTCTGGGAGATTTTTGCCTCCATTATTTCTCCAGTGTAATTTTCTAATAAACAAACTTAGTGAGTCCTTGTCCTTTTCTAGTGAAAGAGACTAATGTTGTTTACTCCTGCAAATGCAAAAAACATTTAGAAAGTGCCCTAATGAGTTTCCAATGAAGATTTGGGTCCCTGACCCTGAAGAGTTTGTAATATCATAGTCAGAAATAGAATGTGCATAGATCAACATATATGAGAATAAAAAATCACATATAATAAACATATGGAGGCACATAGAATGAATGTTTGACCATTCATTAGTGATCTTTAGAGAAATCTGTGAGTGGGGAGGGCCATGATACATTCTTCAGACTTTTTCTAACCCTGAGGAGTAATGTCTTTTCATAAAGGAAAGTGGTGGCATTTCAAAGAGGAAGAAGTATTCTGATCCAGAATTGAATTATGAGAAACATACAGACAAATATTTTCAGGACAAATGGAGAGACTGTTAACTGAAAGCCATCTAAATTGCTGACATTATGATAAAACTCATCACATACATGATTTCATTCCATCCTTACAAAAACTCTAGAAAGTGAACATTCTAAACTCTTAAAAATAAGGAAATCTATGCTCAGAGAGTTTGAATAACTTCTCCAAAAGTCAGGCTTGAGATTCATAGTTGGCACTAAACCCCACATTCCTTCCATTTTAACAATATGTCTGTTCTTCATTCAGCATAATTGAGTGTCAAGCAGAGCATAATAACCTTATTCCCTAAAGAGGTCTTGACTATTTGTTCTCCCGCCTTCACTCTTTCCCCATGAACCTTCCAGAAAGGAAACTCCTGTTGAATTATAAGTGATGTTATAGAAGGAACTGTCTCCAGATAATAAAATGAGGTCTGGAATGTGGTAGGTGGTCAAGAAATATCTAGTGAACAAATGCTTGAAAGGAGCGTTGCCCTTTATATGCATTACCCAGACTATCCTAAGGCAGACCTGGTTTGCCAAACAGAGAATTGCTGGCTGGCTGGGGTTGCAAAAGCTAAGGTTTTCTTATGGTTCATGGAGATGTAGACTTGCTTAGAACTTAAGCCCTGGACTTTGGAGTCAGTGTCTGGGATGTGAAACCTGACTCTGTTACTTTGGAGCTGTGTGGCCTACTTTACCTCTTTGGTCTTAGTTTCCTCAACCACACTATGAGTCAATAATCAGTAATGATAGTTTCGGTGTGAGTATAAAATAAGTTAATATTGTAAAATGTTTAGAAAACCACCAAGAAAATAATAAGCATACGCTAAATGTAAGCTATTTTGAAGGGACTGCAGAGGTTTTCTTTCCATGTAACTCCTATTATTCACCCCTAGCAAAGGGAAGGCCTTTCTCAGATTGTGGTGACTCAGAAGAACAGTCCACAGAACTCTGTAAGGCGGTTGTGTTCATGTGTGTGTAGGGTGGTAGGGTGGGGAGAGAGGTAGCCCTTTCTAAAAGGACCTGATACAACTTAATAGCTACCCTACCTTGAAAAAGAGCCCTTCTATAATGGGCCAATTAGTAAATATTTGAGGCTTTGTGAGCCATATGGTCTCTGCCTCATCTACATAACTTTGCTGTTACAGTGTGTAAACAGGTAAAAACAGTGTGTAGACATATGAGTTTAGTTGTGTTCCAATAAAACGTTATTGACAAAAACAGACGATGGTCTGGATTTGGCCTGCGAGCCATAGTTTCCTAACCTCTGCTATAGACAGTGGTAGCCGCAATGCTCTCGGATCCTAAGCATGCAGCTGGGAGGGTCTCTTTCCAGTGCAGCGTGAATACAGCTATTTGATCAGGGCAGCCAAGTTAGTCTTTCTGGCCAAAGTTCCTCATTTGTTTGTTGGAATAAATGCTACATGAAGCCCACTTAAGATTAAATCTCTACCAACTACCAGTATGGAAGGGCTTCGAAATCTCACTTAGCAAAACTAAAATGATTATTCTATTACAGTTCCTAAACTTTCCCTTCTCATTCTTCTAAAGCGAATCTGATTTGCCAACCTGGGTTTTCCTCTCCCACTTTGCCTGACTGATGATGTTGAGACTTTATAATGCAGAGCAAGTAGAAAAGTGTGAGGGTGGGAGAAGAAGATGGCCAGGCATACAGAGCTGGGAAAAGTAATTTTGTGGAATGTTTTAAAGTGAGAAATAAGGGAATATTTATACTGTGTAAGAAAAATGGGAAAAAATAAAATAGTGATGCTGTGGCACATACAGAGCTGGGAAAAGTAATTTTGTGGAATGTTTTAAAGTGAGAAATAAGGGAATATTTATACTGTGTAAGAAAAATGGGAAAAAATAAAATAGTGATGCTGTGGCACATTTATACCTTTTATTATGTCTGAAAAATACAAAAGAGAAGCAGATTTTGAATTTTTATTTTTGTGAACTGTGTGTCTTTATTCAGAACATCTTCTAAGAGTTTAGAATATTCACTTTCTAGAGTTTTTGTAAAGATCAAACGAAATCATGTATGTGATGAGGTTTATCATGTTGTCAGCAATTTAGCTGGCTCTCAGTTAACATTCTCTCCATTTGTCCTGAAAATATTTATCTGTATGTTTCTCATAATTCAATTCTGGATCAGAATACTTCTTCCTCTTTGAAATGCCACCACTTTCCTTTATGAAAAGACATTACTCCTCAGGGTTAGAAAAAGTCTGAGGAATGTATCACGGCCCTCCCCACTCACAGAAACTGGGATCACATGGGCGATGACTTCTTACACATTTATGATTTTCTAAATATTTCCCCAGGTTTAGTAATGAAGATGTCGATGCTATTTAGGTTTGTGATGGCTTTAATTGTGATTTTTATCATCCTGCGCTGTGTTTAGGTTGCGGGGCAGCAACTTCAGATGGAATAATAACAACTGACACCTACGCAAACTTGAAGACATTTCCATCCTTCTAAGCCGGGTCAGGTTGACGATGGCTCTTAAACAAAGACCTCATTCTTACACAAAACATCACTAATTTCAAGTTGAATCCTTCCTAGTTGACTTGCTACATACTTGAAATAAGTCTTAATGAATTCTTGACGTTCTCTTATTCCACTG
>PVIY010051463.1:0-15665 GCA_004026745.1 Myrmecophaga tridactyla
CCAGCTCTTTCTAGAACAGAAGCAGAATCCAACATGAATGTGATATCCAGAAACATCAGCAAAAAATAAAACAGTGAATTATTTTACCTTGGATGGGATGAATTTGGATAAAGATAGGAATAGAGACTGAGATGGGAAATAGCTAGATATGAGTGGAAGGGGTGAAAAAGGCTTAGGGTTCACACCAGATTATGAGCTGGGTACCAGTGAACCATGAAGAGACACCGTGAGCAGTGCAAGGATACAGTACTTAGACTGTGCTGCTGATACACTTCTATTTTTTCCAATTTCAATTGGGAAGTCACCAGCTCAGGGCCCTTCCAGATACAGGGTAGTGGGTCACTTCATGAATCCCAGGCTTTCTCCTTTGTATCTAGCATACTTGATGAAGGGGGAGGGGAAGACTTGCCAACAATCTGAATACCTGGACATGGTTGCATCCCTTCACTTCAGATGATTCACAGCTTTAATGTTCTGCCCACAGGGAAACTGTCTGACAATGCCCTGTAGGTCTGTCCTGCCACTGCTGGAAGTGTATGCTCTTTTAGACAGTTTTAGTTCACTTAGAAGGACAATGAGATCTCTCCCTTCTAAGGAAAGTATTAAAAATTTGATACCTTAGATTTTCCAAGAGGACAGTCACACAAAGCACAGGGTGGGACATGTTGTAAATCAAACCAGGCAAATTTCCTCAATGCTGATAGTAACTTATAGGCTCTAATTGAATGAACATTGACTTAGCCCCTGCTGTGTTCCAGGATAGATATGGTGATGGTTCTTAAGCTACAAATTCCTTGATATGCCAGATCTTATAAAGAAACTTAAAGAACAACTGCTTGTAAGAAGATTTAGAGGGAGCCCCTTGCCAGCCTCTAAAGTTGTAAAGTGGAGATGACTTCACAGAACCTGGGACAGGTGTTTAGCAATCCTCTGGGAAGTCCCATTCGGGCCATTCCAAATATGCTACTCATAGTATGATTGTGAATCATTATATTGATATTTCTTTTGGTCTCCAGTATCTTGGAGCAGCTAGAAGTAAAAACTTAAAATTGTGGAATTGTAACTCATACCAAACTCTGAAATCTGTTCTGCAACGATTTTTTGCAATATGCTTTGAAATTTATTGCTTTTTTGTATATATATTATTATTGTTATTATTTTTCGTATGTTGTGTGGTGGGGTTCACATTTCATTCTTTTTCCATGTGAGTATCCTGTTGTTGCAGAACCATTTGTTGCATTTTTGCTTATTTGTTTGCTTTTTGGGGAAGTGCATGGGCCAGGAATCAAACCTGGGTCTCCCACATGGCAGGAGAGAATTCTACCACAAAACCACCCTCACATCCCCTATATATGTTATTTTTCACGCGCAAAAAAAGTCAATTGTGATAAATGCACAGCTATATTATGATATTTTGAACCATTTGGATGATTACATTTTATGTGAATATATTAAATTTATCAATAAAAATAAATAATTTTTAAAAGACCAAATATGCTACTCACAGGATTGCAGAAGATACTTGGTTCTCATAGGTATTTCTTGGGGTTGCAATATTATCTATCAGCCCTAAATGCAAAGCTACTGATGTGAGTTCTTCAGCTCCCATGAGTTTGATGGCATCCTTTAAACATTTTCTTTTTCTGAATGTGCAGCCAGTGTACCTGATTGATTCAGAGTAGGTGAATGGTTTCCTTGCATGTTGTCTGTGTTGAGCTTAGAGTTTCTGATAAGTCTAGAATGTTTTGACAGCTTCCCTTTTCAGCCAGCTCATTCTGGTGAATACCTATAAAAAGTACAGTTATCATTTGGAGCAATACTTCTTCATCTTCCTTTTGAAATAACAGGATGATTCCGACTTTTATTTATCATCACACGGCCAGGCTTCATGGGGTAATGTTTCTTCTGTGGGCATACGGGGTCTAGGAGACAGTGGGTGTATTATCCTGGAATAGACATGTCTCTTTGTGCAGGTGACATCAGGGCTGAAAGCTTTGGGTTGCAGCTTTGTTTTCTAAAGGGATCTACTCTTCTTCCTAGTTTGATGGAGTTTGGGATCCCCAGAGAACAAGTATAATGAGCCTCACTTGGCCTCTTCCCAACTCTCTTGGTTGTTACTTACTACAACTTTGCAAACAAAAGTTTCTTCTGTTTGTTCAGATCCAGAATAACAGTTCTCTTTCAGGTAAAGTAATGAATCCAATTACGCCTCTGAAATTTGGGAGTTATATCTAATGTTTTTATTAGGCTTAGGCTGTTAGGCTGTTGTATTGTTATGGGATACAAGGAAGCATCACAAGTATTAAAGAGCCTTGGCCAATCCTATCTCAACCCCTAACTCACAGAGGCTGGGATATGGTATGAGTTGTGTACGGTGGGAAGGTCAAATGTAATGTAATGAAAACTTTGGGATTAAAATTTTTTTCTTTGCTTAAAAACTTAATAGTATAATACCAACAAATCTTACACTTAAAAAGGGTTAAAGTGGTAAATTTTGAGTGATAGCTATGTTAATGTAAAATTTTTTTTTAATGTAAAAACATTTGGAAAAAGATCAGATCCCTTAAGGTACAGTCAAGAAAGGCAGAACAAAGAGCGAAGAATAGGCATAGTTCTAAACAAGGATATGTAATTAGTCTCACCAAATAGTTTGTGGTATTCCAGCTTTTAACCTCATTCATAAGAAAATCAAAGCATATTATTTTAATGCCATTTCCCCTATTATAGAAGTATATATTTGTATAATATAGAAAATCTGCAAACTCTACAAAAATAGTCTTAAAAATCCCTCATCCATGGTCCCAACTAAATATCATTAATTTGTAATACTTTTTTCCTATGTATTTCTTACAAATGGTGATATATCCTATACACCTTTGCTTCTCAAGGCATGGTCTGTAGATCAGCAGTACCAGCATAATTTTTGCTAGAAATGCTGTATCTTTTGCATCACTTTAGTACTTTTGAATTAGAATCTGTATTTTATGAAGATGCTGGTTAGTATCACATTAAAATTACATATATTCACACATTTTTATTCTGCTTTTTCATTTAAAGTAACAACAGAAGTGTTTTCCATTTTACTAAAAACTCCACATAAGCATAATATTAAATGCTGTATGTATAATTCCCTATTATTAGTTTTTTTGTTGTTGTTAAGATAGGACTGGGATATAGGGTGTGAAATCTTGTTGGTTTGTCCAGGTTAGTATGATGTCTGATATATTCCAGAGTAATTTGGGCAGTGAATAAAGAAGCATTTGCAAAGTCCCCTTGGGGGAATGGGGAGAAAGGAGGAAATATTCAATTTCCCCATTTGGAGAATTTGTGATATTCTCACAAGCAGTGGGCACAACCAAATCAATAGGGTGAGCCCTTGATCTTGGGTTTGAAACTTATTCAAATGAATATGAAGGATAGGCTAAGCCTACTTAGAAGTATGTGTAAGAGTCACCCCCATAGAACCTCTTTTGTTGCTCAGATGTGACCTCTCTCTTTAAGCCAACTTGGCAGCTGAACTTACTGCCCTTCCCTATACATGGGATATGACTCCACTAGGGTGTAAATCTCCCTGGCAACACTTGACAGAACTCCCAGGATTCACTGGGACTTGGCATCATGGGATTGAGAAAGCCTTCTTGACCAAAAAGGGGAGGAGAGAAATGAGACAAAATAAAGTTTCAGTGGCTGAGAGATTCAAACAGAGCTGAGAGGTTATCCTGGAGGTTATTCTTATACATTATATAGATATCCCTTTTTATTTTATGGTATATTAGAGTGGCTGGAGTGAAATACCTGAAACTGTCAAGCCTTAATTCTTGAAGACAATTATATAATGATATAGCTTTTACAATATGACTGTGTGATTGTAAAAAACCATGTGTCTTTTGCTCCTTTTATCCACAGTATGGACAGATGAGTAAAAAAAATATATGCATAAAAAATAAATAAATAATGGGGGATGGGGTAAAATAAATTGCATAGGTTGAAATACTAGTGGTCAATGAAAGGGAAAGTAAGGGGTATGGGATGTATGAGTTTTTTATTTTTTCCTTTTATTTCTTTTTCTGGAGTGATGCAAATGTTCTAAAAATGATCATTGTGATGAATATACAACTTTGTAGGATACCATGAGCCATGGATTGTACACCATGTATGCACTCTATGTGTGTGAAGATTTGTCAATAAAAAATATTTTAGGGCGGCTGCCATGGCTCAGCAGGCAGAGCTCCGACCTGCCATGCTGGAGGTCTGGAGTTCGATCCCTGGTGCCTTCTACCCATATGCAAATTTAAAAATATATATATATATATTTTAAAAATAGGACAGGGATAAACATCTTTGTATGAAAAGCATTTTCCATGTTTGAGATATTTTCTTTGAACATATTCCTAGAACTGACATTACTAGCTCAGAGGGATCTAAAGTTGTTAAGGCGTTTGATGCATTTGAAATTGACATAAACTGTTTTGAAAGGCACTTGTTATAGAATAGTGCTTTAAATCTGGGCTAGGTAGAGATCATTGGATCCAAATTGCCTGGTAAAAATTTTCAAGCCACCATGTTCCTCCTGACCACCTATTTCTTGAGGTGGAGAATCAGTGGTAAGGAAGAAAAATATGGGCTTTGGAGCAGTGGTATGCTGGTAAATGTTTTACAACAGGCATTTAGGGGGAAAAAAAGGCAGCCTGTTTTGTAGTGTTTGCCAGTTTCCATTGTGTAAATACTCCCACTAGAGCCAATTTTAAGGTACCGGTACGATATCATTGAACACAGAGTTGGGAGGAGATATGCACACTGACTCTTGAAAGCTGGCAGGAGCTGGCTTTTGCCCACGACTGGCCCATCCTCAAGGCATGGCATGGCACACCACCATGTCTCTTACATATTTGTTTGCAAGTATTTATTCATTCCTTTCATCCCCATTCTGAACTCTCATTCCTCTGCCCCATGGGAAGTCACTCCAATTGAAGTTACATGTGTCCACGTAAAATATAAAATATATATAGTTTTTGGGTATATAATTATATTTTATGTAAGTGTTATAGTTCTTTCTCTTACTCTTTTTACCCTGCAGTATACTCTAAAGATTTATCTCTATGTGTACTTCTAGTTTTTTGCTTCTAACTGCTGCATAGTATTCTAAGATGTGCATCACCGCATTTTATTCATCCATTTCCCCCAATGATGGTCAACTGTATTGCCAACAACTTCCTGCTACCACAATGTTGTGACAAACATGATTATACAAGGAGCTTTATGGATGTATGAGAATTTCTCTGGAATATGTACATAGGTGTAGGATTGCTGGGCTATAGCGTATACACATACCTAAAGTGTCTAAGTACTACTAGGCTATATTTCTGTCTCTGGGGTGAGGCTATTCTCTTTACTGCCTTGCTGGTGTAGACTAGATTAGAACAGAATCATAGCTGTTCAAACAGTTATGGTGGCTATCATGGACAGGTTCTGGCTTGCTTAACATCTCATGGCTCCAAGCATCTCCAAACATCCATGTCTCTGTTCTCTGAAGCAACTGTTCTCCAAGAGTCTCTGTTGGCTCCTTTGTTTCTGTCAGTGCTCTCTCTGCTGGCTCTGAGTCTACTTCAAAATGTTTCCCCTTTTAAAGGACTCCAGTAAACTAATCATGGCCTACTTTGAATGGGCAGAGTCATATCTCTGTCTAATCAAAAGGCCACACCCACAATTGGGCATGTCACATCTCCACAGAAATGATCTAATCAAAAGTTTCCAACCTTCAGTATTAAATCAGGATTAAAAGAAACGGCTGCCCCACAAGATGCGTCCAGATTATAGCATGGCTTTTCTGGGATACATAATAGATTCAAACCAGCATATATGGTAAAAGTATGTTTGACTTCATAAGAAATTGTCCAATGCCTGCCAAAGTGGCTGTATCATTTTGCATTCCTATCAGTAGTATATGAGAATTCCAGCCATAGACAGTCTTTTTACAGGACCTTTCATACTGTACTTTCCCCACCATAATGGATTATTTTGGGAGGATCTGTTTACTGTGAAATCTCCAGTAAAGATTTCAGTTACTCATTCTAAGGTTTAAGCACAGCAGCTTCCTCTGTTAGGAAATTATCTTATTTAGAAATAGAGAACTCTGAATCCTCATCCTGTTTCTATTACCCATCACTCCTCTGACTTATCTTCTCCAGGCACAATAACATTGTTCCTCTTAATTTTTCTTTATAGGTCCTCTTATTGGTCTTTTGTTATCTCTGCCATTCCCCTCTGAACCTGCTCCCTACTTTCTATTTACCCTAAAGAAGCAGACTCCAGAGGTGATCCCAGTGGTTGAGGTGAGTGTCAGCTTCACAGACATACTGGAAGACATCTGGCTTCCACATGTTGTAGCCTACCTGAACTGAGATGCTGTGAGAATGATGAGGAGTGTTAGGGGCCGCCAGTTAGGAGCTCACAGAGGTCAAGCTCCTCAGCTGAATAACTGTGCCGGTCTGAAAATATTATGTACCCCAGAAAATCCATGCTTTGATCCTTATCTAATCTTGTGGGAGCAGCTGTTGATTCAATACTGCAGGTTGGAAACTTTTGATTAGATTATCTCCACAGAGATGTGATGCACCCAATTGTGGGTGTGACCCTTTTGATTAGTTGGAGATTTATTTCTGCCCATTCAGGGTGGATTAGTTCACTGGAGTTCTTTAAAAGGGGAAACATTTTAAAGAAGACTCAGAGTTGACAGAGAGAGCAGATGTAGACATTTGGAGAACAGATGCTTCAGAGAACGAAGAGACAGATGTTTGTAGATGGTTGGATCCCAACATACATTGCCATGAGATGTTAAACAAGTCAGAACCTGGAGAGAACCAAGGGAAGCCAAGAGATGAAAACCAGCCCCGGAGAAGCAAAGTGAGGAACCCCTACAGGGACAGAGACTGAGAGCAATGGAGCCCAGGAGCAAGGGACAAGCAGATGCCAGCCACGTGACTTTCCAGCTGACAGAGGTGTTCCAGACCCATCAGCCTTTCTTAAATTAAGGTATCTTTCCCTGGATGCTTTAGTTTGGACGTTTTCATAGGCTTAGAACTTATTATATTCCCTTTTCTATATCTTCTATATTGCATTCCGGCAGCATTTAACAAACTAATATACCATACAACCCAGTAATCTCACTTTTAAGCATTTTAACCAAGAGAAATGAAAACATATGTGTATGCAAAGACTTGTATGCAAATGTTCATAACAGCTTAATTCATAATAGCCCAAAAGAGAAACAATCCAAAAGTCCATCAACTGGTGAATGGAAAACAAATTGTGGAACATTCACACAATGAAATGCTATTCAGCAATAAAAAGGAACAAACTAGTGATACATGCAACATGGATAAATCTCAAAAACATTGTGCTAAGTGAAATAAACCAGGCACAAAAGGCTATATACTGCATGAGTCCATTTATGTGACATTCTGGAAAAGGCAAAAGGGACAGAAATCAGACCAATGGTTGCCATAGCTGTTGAGGATGAGGGAAAGGAGATTGATTGCAAAGAGGAAAGAGGGAAATTTGGAGGGTTATGGAACTCTTCTTAATTGTGATTGTGGTAAGACAACTATAACATTTGCCAAAACACATTCAACTATACATTTAAAAGTTGTGAGTTTTACTTGATGTAAATTATACCTCAATATGAAATCCAAGTCTTCTCTTGTGGCTTCTAATTCCTCTTAACTCTGATCTCTTCTTCACTACGGAGTTCCTAAAGGGACAGAGCTCCTAATTCCAGGATCATCCCTAACTGGAATGAGGCCACAGTGAATAATATGAGCTGAATAGCATACAATTTCTCACTAAGAAAAGGAAAGAAAGGGAGGGTCCCAAGTATTGATGGGAAACTTGTCTTTACACAAAGAAATGCCCTGACCGAATAATTACAATATACAGAGTATTAGAGGACAAGATCAAAGACAAAAGGTACTTCTCTCCATTTATAAAAACAATAAAGAGAAGACCGTCGGAGTGGGTTAGAAGACTAATCCACAGAGTATACTGCAGCCTGAACGTGTAGCAGGGATATGAGTGCCAGATGTCCAGCCTCCACTGTACCAGCCACACAGGGCAACCCAAAGTATAGGCACAGGCATAGCTCCCCCACTCAACCAAGTTTCTAGGGGTGTCCTTTATCCTACAAAAGCCAAGTGGGGTTCTCATAGCACACATCTGAGACATGAGCAGATGTTGTTTCTGATTACATAGTGGCTGGATGGTTAGCTCAAGGGCTCTGGCCACAGGTAATGTCAGGGGAACACCAATAGAAGAAGGCCAATGAAGAAGACTCAGGAAGGGTGGGCCATGGTGGCTCCGCAGGCAGAGTTCTCACCTGCCATGCCAGAGACCAGGGTTCAATTTCCAGTGCCTGCCCAAGCAATTAAAATGACTCAGGCAAAGACCAAAGGATTGGCTGACGAGGTCTCGGGTCCAGTCCAGACCAGGGGTTCTGAAATCATTATACTCAAAGGAGTACTCTTCTAGGTAGGCTTGTCTAAGCATCTCCAGAGAAAAATCAGTCAGACACCAAGATCAGACTGCAGGTGTCTGAGTTCTTAAACTCATGCCAATCCTGGAAGTAAAGTAGGGATTGAGAATAGAGTTCTACCCTGTTCTACCCTGCCAAGGTAGAACAAATTATTTCTTTCAAATGATTTCTGATGAAAAGAAAGAGAAAATTCAAATTTTCACATAAAAAAATGACTAAGAGAATTCATATCCTGCTACCTAAGTACAAATGGTCTCATATACTCCCCCCCATATATACACCACACGCACGCACACAATGTTCTGTCTCTCAAACATTTTTACTTATATACTTATACCCACACATATATTATCTTAAAATAATAGTAATAGCAAGCAGTTAAATAATGCTTACTCTTTGCCAGGCACTACTCTAAGCACTTTACATGAGTTAACAACATTGGGAGTTAATTATGGCATTATCCCCATTTTACCCATGAAAAACCTAAGGCTCAGATAGATTTAACTTACCAAAAATTACCTGGTTAATAAGTGATAAAGTGGGCTTAGACCCAGGCAGTCTGGCCCCAGAAATGAAGCTCTGCCATATTTGTCCACTCACCTATTCCCAGGCTTCCTCACAATTCTGCACCCCCAACCAAAAACACACCCAACCTTTTCCAAAGGCAGACAGATAAAGAGTATCTCACTGCCAGGTACAACTGCACTCATTCTAAAAGAGAAGACTCAGAGGTCAAGGCTGGGAGAAACACAGAGCTTATTTAGCCCAGTCGTTTTCGACCTTTTCTGGCTTACTCACTCCCATGAAATGTGATGAAAGCTTTGACTCCTTCCCCTGAAAAACTCTTTACAAGTTCACAAACCACCTAAATCTTATCCATGAACTTAAGACCCTTGATCTTTTCCAATCCCGTCATTTTACAGTGCCTAGTTCAATAGTAAACATTTGCTGTATTTAGAGGAATGGAAAAAAAATAAAGAAAAGTAAAGTGAGCCCAAGGCCACACCAAACGTGAGACTTTCAGGCCAGTGCTGTCTTCACCCCACCACCTTGAAACAGGACCTTCCAGAACTTTTGTTTCAGCCTTTTTATATTTTTATCTTCCTCTCACACAGAATTGCCAGCCAGTTGGATGGAGAAATGTAAACCAAGGGGGCAGTTGGAATTGAGACACTCCAATGCTTCTTTCTTTCCAAAATACATCCCTATGCTCTAGCTCTTCCCAGAACCTTCCTTTTCCTTCAGTCCCTACCTTTCTCATACTCCCACAGCAACCATCTTCTCATCCAGACTCCCCAGCCCAGTATCCCCCCAAAATAACTAAAAACACAAAAGGAAGGTGGCTGCTGGTGAAAAGATGCCACTGAAACCAACGGCCATACCCACCTTAAAATGTACCATGATTCTCTTAAATATACACAGTCAAACAAGCCATTCTCTTCTCTCTCTATCTTTAAGGCAATTCTCATTTTGAGGAAGTATTGGGAGGATGTGCAAAGATCTCTCCTTTGAGACTTCCAAGAAATATAACACACCTTCCGCTAATGTCTAGTTTTCAAGATGTACTTCCTGTGGTCAACTGAGCACTCCAGGCTTATTGACAGACAGTTTCTTCCAGTTCTCAAGCTCAGTCCATTAAATCTGCAAAGATCAGAACCTTTTCTATCCCATTCTTCTCCTGTTTAAATAACTCAATACCACCACCAGTATCCTGCATCTCTAGATGCTCTTCTAGTTCTTTGATATTACTTAGACATATCTATGGACTATTTCAAGCATCCTGTTTTAGTTATATAGCCTCAAATCGAACACAACATGTGAAGAAGGCTCTGACCAAAGCCGAATAAACAAAATTACCCTTAATTTTTACCCATCATATACTATTAAGAAAATCTACTATCATGTTAGAGTTTTTATAATTTAATGTAGGTAACCTGCTATCTATTTTACTAAAGAGATGGGCCCCTTAGTGCTAGCGCACTCCTCTGGGGGACGAGTAACTGAAAGCACACAGAGCGACTGTGTTCAAGCTCTTCCATCCACTCCATATAAGATCCATAGCCTTATTTAGTCTCAAGTCATTAAAACTGAAAACAATGTTTATCTCAACATTACTGTCTACAAAATCAGCACCAAAAACTATCTTACTCCATATTGTAGCGGATTCAGAGAAATAGTGGCTTTCCATCGATGAGCGTGATCCCTTGGGAGCACTGTCTGGCAAATGGCCACAAAAACTTTAAACGGATCCAATAATCCCATTTTAAGGAAGTTATTCCAAGAATATAACTGAAGATATGCACAAAGACTTAACTACAAGGACTTTTCACGACCACATTTTTATGAAAGCAAAAACATTTGAGTCACCAGGTCAAGCCTAAACTCAAGGGGAAAGGATTACAGGGATCTTGGGGGCCATTTTAGAGGCTGCCTGCCACGCAACTCAAATGTCCAACAAGAGAATGAACAAATAAATTGTGAGATATTTAAATGCAACAGAATATTATAGAACAAGAAACTGAATGAATTACAGCTGCTTACAAGAAGAAGATATTAATCTCACAAACATGTTGAAATAAAGAATACACATATTGAAAAAGGTAATATATAATATGATCCCATTTATATAATATTCAAAAACAGGCAAAAGTAAACCATGATAATAGAAGTCAGCTTTGTGGGGAAAGGATGGCATGGTGACTTGGAGGGTGCTTCCAGAATGTTGGTCATGTTTTATATCCTAATCTGGATCGTGACAGATTAGATATACATGGGGGAGGGGGTTCATTTCATTAAAATATTTCAAGTTGTACATTTTTGATGTGTGTACTCTTGTGTATCCTTGTCACACTTCAATAAAAAATTTATTTATAAAAATTAACCCTTGAGTGTGGACATTCCTGGCAATGTGGGACAGAAATCCTAGAATGAGCTGGGACTCAGCATCAAGTGATTGAGAAAACCTTCTCAACCAAAAGGGGGAAGAGTGAAATGAGACAAAATAAAGTGTCAATGGCTGAGAGATTCCAAATAGAATCGAGAGGTTATCCTGGAGGTTATTCTTACACATTAAATAGATATCACCTTGTTAGTCAAAATGTAATGGAGAGGCTGGAGGGAACTGCCTGAAAATGTAGAGCTGTGTTCCAGTAGCCATGTTTCTTGAAGATGATTGTCTAATGATATAGCTTTCACAATGTGACTGTGTGATTGTGAAAACCTTGTGTCTGATGCTTCTTTTATCTACCTTATCAACAGATGAGTAAAACATATGGCATAAAAATAAATAATAGGGAGAACAAATGTTAAAATAAATTTAGTAGATTGAAATGCTAGTGATCAACGAAAGGGAGGGGTAAGGGGTATGATATGTATGAATTTTTTCTGTTGTCTTTTTATTTCTTTTTCTGAATTGATGCAAATGTTCTAAGAAATTATCATGATGATGAATATGTAACTATGTGATGATATTGTGAATTACTGATTATATGTAGAATGGATAGATCATATGCTAAGAATGTTTAAAATTAATTTAAAAAAAAGAAAAGAAAAAAATTAACCCCCGAGCCTACCCACACAAAAAAGAAAAAAAAATTAACACCCCTCCCCTCAAATTCAGGATTAGGCTATTTTTATAACTTTTCATTTTGATATAATTTCAAACGTAAAGAAAAGTTGCAAGAACCATACAAACACTCCTGTATACTTTTTTTATTGACAAAACATAACAACATACAAACACCAACATTCTTAACATATGAACATTCCATTCTTGGTGTATAATCAATGACTCACAATATCATCACACAGTTGTATATTCATCACCATGATCATTTCTTAGGACATCTGCATCATTTCAGAAAAAGAAATAAAATGAAAAAAGAAAAAACTCACACATACCATTCCCCTTACTCTCCCTCTCATTAACTAGTTATTTCCATCTACCCAATATATTTTAACCTTTGTTCCCCCTATTTTTTTCTATATCCCTCACCACTCCCTTTCATTGATCACCAGTATTTCAATCTACTCGATTTATTTTAATATTTGTTTCCCCTATTATTTATTTATTTTTAATCCATATTTTTTACTCATCTGTCCATACCATAGATAAAAGGAGCATCAGACATAAGGTTTTCACAATCACACAGTTACATTGCAAAAGCTTCCTCATCTTCAAGAAACATGGCTACTAGAACACAGGTCTACAGTTTCAGGTACTTCCCTCTAGCCTCTCTAATACACTTTAAACTAAAAAGGGGATTTCTATGTAATGCATAAGAATAACCTCCAGGATAACCTCTTGACTCTGTTTGAAATCTCTCAGCCACTGACTTTATTTTGTCTTATTTCTCTCTTCCCCCTTTCAATCAAGAAGGTTTTCTCAATCCCTTGATGCTGAGTCCCAGCTCATTCTAGGACTTCTGGCCTACTTTGCCAGGAAGGTTTACACCCCTGGGAGTCATGTCCCACGTAGAGAGGGGGAGGGCAGTGAATTTATTTGCCCTGCTGGCTGCGAGAGAGATAGCCCACATCTGAGCAACGAAAGAGGTTCTCTCAGGGTGACTCTTAGGCCTAATTTTAAGTAGGCTTAGCCTATCCTTTGCAGGGATAAGTTTTATATGAACTAACCCCTAGATTGAGGGCTCGGCCTACTGATTTGGTTGTCCCCAATGTTTGCAAGAATATCAGAAATTCTCCAAATGGGGAAGTTGAATATTCCCCCTTTCTCACCATTCCCCCAAAGGGACTTTGCAAATACTTCTTTATTCACTGTTCAAATCACTCCAGGATTTATCGGGGCATCACACTGGACAGACCTACAAAATTTCATGCTCTATTTAAAGTTCCATGTACTTATGGTGTTCAATTAACCTGTTCATATAAGGTATATTAGGAAATGCACTAGTCAAAATATGTATTTTGTACCAAATAAACATTTCTTGCTTTAGTCTCACACAGAAGTTAAAAGTTTAAAATATGACCATCTATTTTCAACACCCTGCAATATTGACATTTCTTTGTTTTTCCTCATGCAAAAACATTTTTAAATTTGTACATTTAGTCACTATCATTGTATACTCTAGGCATTCCTAGATTATTCCATCTCAGTCTTTATTGCCTATCTTTCCTTCTGAGTTCATTTGTGCCCCCAGCCCTCCTCCCTCTATCCTTCTCACACTCAGCTTCATTCAGTGTACTTTCATTATTGTGCTATAGTCAGGTAGTACTGTGCTATCCATTTCTGAATTTTTACAATCAATCCTGTTGCACAATCTGTATCTCTTCAGCTCCAATTACCCAAAATCTACCCTATTTCTATCTCCTGATGACCTCTGTTGTTAATTGAAATTCTCCAAGTTCATTCATTAATGTTAGCTCATATCAATGAGACCATACAGTATTTGTCCTTTTGTTTCTGGCTAATCTCATTCAGCATAACGTCCTCAAGGTCCGTCCACATTGTTACATGCTTCATGACTTTATTCTGTCTTACAGCTGCATAATATTCCACCACATGCATATACCACAGCTTGTTTAGCCACTCGTCAGTTGAAGGACATTTGGGCTGTTTCCTTCTCTTGGCAATTGTAAATAATGCTGCTATAAACATTGGTGTGCAAATGTCCATTGTGTCCTTGCCCTCATGTCCTCTGAATAGACACCTAGCAATGGTATTGCTGTATCATATGGCAATTCTATACTTGGCTTCCTGAGGAACTGCCAAACTGACTTCCATAGCAGTTATACCATTTTACATTCCCACCAACAGTCGATAAGTGTGCCTCTTTCTCTACATTCTCTCCAGCACCTGTCATTTCTGTTTTATTGACAATGGCCATTCTGGTGGGTGTGAGTTGATATCTCATCGTGGTTTTGATTTGCATTCCCTAATAGCCAGTGGAGTTGAGCATCTTTTCATGTGCCTTTTAGCCATTTGTATTTCCTCTTCTGAGAAGTGTCTGTTCATGTCTTTTGCCCATTTTGTAATTGGGTTGTTTGTCTTTTTGTTGTTGAGTTGAAGAATCACCTTATATATTCTGGATACTAGACCTTGATCTGAAATGTCATTTCCAACTATTGTCTCCCATTGTGTAGGCTGTCTTTTTACTTTCTTGACAAAGTTCTTTGATGCACAAACGTCTTTAATTTTGAAGCGTTCCCATTTATCTATTTCTTTCTTCAATGCTCATGCCTTGGGTGTAAGATCTAGAAAACCATCTCTATTACTAGTTTAATAAGATATTTCCCTACATTTTCTTCTAAAAGTTTTATGGTCTTAGGTCTAATGTTTAGGTCTTAGATCCATTTTGAGTTAAGTTTTTATATAGGGTGTGAGATATGGATCCTCTTTCATTCTTCTGCATGTGGATCTCCAGTTCTCCAAGCACCATTTATTGAAGAAACAGTTCTGTTCCAGGTGAGTTGGCTTGACTGCCTTATCAAAAATCAATTGTCCATAGATGAGAGGGTCTACATATAAACAATCTATTCAAATTCCATTGGTCAATATATCTATCTTTATGCCAGTATCATGGTGTTTTGAGCACTGTAGCTTCATAATACACCTTAAAGTCAGGTAGTGAGAGACTTCTAACTTCATTTTTCTTTCTCAAGATATTTTTAGCTATTCAGAGCAACCTGCCCTTCCAGATAAATTTGGTTATTGGTTTTTCTATTTCTGAAAATTACGTTTTTTGGATTTTAATTTGTATTGCATTGAAACTATAAATCAATTTAGATAGATTTGACATCTTATCTATAATTAGTCTTCCAATCCATGAACACAGTATGCCCTTCCATTTATTTAGGTCTTCTGGGATTTCTTTTAGCAATGTCTTGTAGTTTTCTTTGTATAGGTCTTTTGTATCCTTAGTTAAATTTATTCCTAAATATTTTATTCTTTTGGTTGCAATTGTAAATGGAATTTTTTTCTTGATTTCCCCCTCAAATTGCTCACTAGTGTATAGAAACACTACAGATTTTTGAGTATTGATCTTGTAACCTGCCACTTTGCTGTACTCATTTCTTAGCTCTAGTAGTTTGGCTGTGGATTTTTTTTGGTTCTCGACATATAGTATATCACCTGCAAACAGTGAGAGTTTTACTTCTTCCTTTCCAATTTTGATGCCTTGTA